>JAFFST010053946.1:150114-175114 GCA_022414735.1 Noturus placidus
ATTTTTTTTTAATTGAACACACCTCATCCAGCACCTCATACCCATGTAAAAAACTAATTGCCCCCTTAAACTTCAAATCTTGTTGTGCTACCTTTAGCAGTAATAACTGCAACCAAACACTTCCCATATCTGGAGATCAGTCTTTCACAGCACTGTGCTGGAATTTTGGTCCACTCTTCTTTGTCTTTGCAGAACTGCTTAGGGTCAGCCACATTGGAGAGTTTTCAAGCATGAACTGACAGTATAAGGTTCTACCGGAGCATCTCAATTGGTTTAAGTCAGGACTTTGACTAGGCCACTCCAAAACATTCATTTTGCTTTTTTTGAACCATTCAGAGGTGGACATACTCCTATGCTTTGGATCATTGTCTTGGTGCATAATCCAATTGTGCTTGAGTTTCAACATATGGACTGACGTCCAGACATTCTCCTTTAGGATTCTCTGGCAGAGAGCAGAATTCCACTCTTCAATGGAGGTCATTTTTGCATAATAACTTTCTGATAGTGGAGTCATGAACAGTGACCTTTATTCAATTCAATTCAATTCAATTCAATTCAATTTTATTTGTATAGCACTTTTTTAAAAAGATAATGTCTCAAAGCAGCTTTTCAGAAATATATAAATACGGTGTACAATTATTAAAAGTGTGAATTTATCCCTATTGATGCAAGAGAGGCTTGTAGGTCCTTCGATGATGTCCTTGGCTCTGTTGTGATTTCCTGGATGAGTCGTTGCTGTCCGACACTTCTGGGAAGGTTCACTACTGTGCCGAGTTTTTCTATTTGGAGATAATGGCTCTCACTATGGTCCTTTGGAGTTCCAGAGATTTTGAAATAGCTTTGTAACCCTTCCCAGACTGATGTATTTCAATCACCTTCTTTCTCATCATTTCTGGAATTTCTTTCAGCTTTAGCATACTGTGTTACTGGGTAAGAACTTTTAACCAACTACATGATGTTGAAAAATATCTATTTAAGTGTTGATTTGATTGAACAGGGTTTGCAGTAATCAGACCTGGTTGTGTCTAGTCCAGCTGAACCCCATTATGAATGCATAGATTAGGGAAATTAGTAACTACGAGGGCAAATACATTTTCACACAGGCCTAGTTGGTATTGGATAACTTTTTTGTTTCAATACATTATCATTTAAAAAAAGTACTTTGTGTTTATTCAGATTGCCTTTGTTTAATCTTTGATTTAGTTTTAATTTCTGAAACATTTTAGTATGAGATGTACACAAAAACAAGAAATCAGGATAGGGCAAATACTTTTTTCACAGTACTGTATAATGTAAACATTTTCCCCCTTATTCAGTCGTTTCAGGATTTTGCGATCGCAGAAATGAACGCAAAATCAAGCAAAGTCCACAATATTCAGAGGAGCTTGCAATTTTTCAACATTACAGCAGATTTTCCACAGATTTTGTCCAAGACGCGTCATGTGACATCACCACAATGCACATTCAGCCAAAGCCCTCATCTATTCTTGTGTGATGAACATGAGTACAGCTAAAAGGTCTCATTTACCAACAAACATCACTGCAAAAGACAATTACAGCAATTCTAGTAGTTTTGAGAAAAAAAAAGCACAAAAGTCTCCGCAAATTACATTGCCAACTTTGCAAAAAAAAAAAAAAAACCCAAACAAAAAACAAAACCCAGTTAAGACGCACATTTTTGGTCACAACAATGACAAAAAAAAAAAAAAACCCACGCAAAATCCTGTACAGACTGCTTATTATCGTTATGAATTTCATTTTACTTATAAAGATTTTGCTTTGGGTCATACACTGCATAGATTGCTGGATAAGTACCTTCTATATAGATGTGCATTAAACACATCATTGGGATTAAATCACTAGAAAAATTTAATTAACCTTAGCATTTAATTTTTCTTTGCTTTTGTATTGTCTCCGAATGCGCACTATCAGGGAATAGGGGCCCGGGTTTTCCAAGGTAAGACATCAGGTGCCAACCTTGTAAGCATCAATGCTTAATAGGGCTAGACGGCATAAACACAGACACACTGTACATTTTCAGAAGCACCTACACAGAAAAGAATGCGCCGCTGTCGCCTGTGGCAATTTGCCGCCCAAGGACATTGCCTGTGTTACTTACCACTTTAAAGCTCTATATAAATGTCAAGATGAGTTGAAAGCTTACAAGCAACCCCATCGTTTTAACGTCGTATCAGACTGACTGGCAGCGCTCCCAGTTTGTCATTCTAAAATCATTTTTATATCTTCAATCCATCATTCTACACAGTTGATATTAGCTAGACCCTTAGCAGTTTAAAATGCAGCAGGGGAAGAGCAGCTCTAGTAAAGAGATGTGTAGACACGGGCGCGTGTGTTTGATCTCTGGTCTTACATTCAAGACGAGTGCTTCTGAGCCTAATCTGTTTTGCCATATCGGCCCTTTTTTAAAAGGGAATGACTAACGTATAGGCTCCATGGATGTTTTACCAACCTTGTGTTCCTAAGGGTCTGGATGGATGTTGATTCTTTTGATGTATATACAAATACACACATGTCTATGGTTTTGTATATCATAATAATAAGAAATAATAAGGTTGACATGACATTTACAGAATCATAATTAGATTTGATCTTTGTATGTGATTGTTTACAGCTTTGTCTTTATAATGTGTCTTTAGTTGTGGGAATGTTTTTCTATCTTGATGGGGATCAAATAGCCTCTCAATATTTGGTTGGTCCCCATGAGGAGAATTCCTTTTTTTAATTTAGATTTTTTTAAACAAAAACCTTGGCTTTTATTTAAAAAAGAAAACGCTTAGAAAGATCTTAGTATTTAGATGTAGGCATAGGATTAATTAGCTGCATTAATAAGTATGTCAATAGAAGGTCCTCACGAGGATAGTAATACAGACATCTCTGTGTGTGTGCATGTGCACTCATTATTCTCATCTTGATCTTGTTAAATAGCATGTCTCTGACAGGATGATCAAAGCCAATGAATAATCTTACCGCTTTATTCTTTTAATCTTTCAAGTGTCTTTTTCATCACATAAAACACTCCTTTGGATCCAGACAATTACTTATTGAACAGCTAAGCGTGTTCATTCTCGAGCTGTACTTGGCAGCGTTCCTTCTTTGCAAGATGGTAAATAGTCGTTTTCCAAAATGTTTACATTTCTTCTTCGGGTTTGACGCATGCAAATAGCTTTGGTTTATTTTGCCGCACAGGATTTTGCATAACTTGTTTTAGACACTTTATTATGCCTGCGTTAGGACTCCAGGCTAATCTGAATGTGCTTGGTACACTTTCCATCCAAGTGATTCCCTTGTTAATTCCCCCAAGAGTCAACAGCCTCGTCTTATCTGGTTCTGTATCTGCAGTCATTTTTCTACAACCATGCAAATACGTGGCAGGTGTGATCGCTGACTCATTTGCACTTGATGGCAGCAAGTGTTGCAGAGGAGTGTGAGTGTCTCTGCTTGGGTCCTAACAACACCTCACATATATGCAAATGGTGTGTGGTGGTGCTGATTGTCCTGGCCACATTTCCCTGTGTTTAAATATTAATACCTGCGGTCTTGGCACTAACAACCGAGATGGGAGATGGTTTATGTGAGTGGACTGGAAAGCAGAACTCCACTCTCGGCGGTTTGGGAAGGCACCAATCAGAGTGGGCAATTGCTGGTTGGATAATCAGACGTCAGTTAGGCGGTTAAGGTTCAGAGGTCAGACTCATTTGTTATTAAAAGCCTGCTTGTTCCCTACTGACATTACAAATGTGGGTTTTAAACAGCCTGCTGTTGGATTGCAGTGTCTTTCTACACCTCTCTCTCTCGTTAACACTTTCTCTCTTGGCTTTTTTTCTTTCCTCTTGCTCGCTGTGTTACCTCCCTCCCTGGCTCATATCTCTCTTTCCTATTCTATCTCTCCCACTTCACTCCATCCAAGCTCCCCCCACCCCCCCCAATCCCCAATCCTCTCTCCATCATTACCCAGCAGCACCTCCGACATGATGGGAGGGGAGCTGCCAGGAGCCGAGAGTTGTAGAGAAAGCTAGAGCATTTCTGAGACGCTGTGCAGCCCTGCCCGGCAGCCATTAGCCAAGCTGATAAAAGCTGGGAAGAATGGAGCGCAGTGGGGCGGTGTGGGGCTCGGTGGAGTGCAGAATAGCTGTTTAGCGTCAGGGCGCAGCGTGTAGGAGGGCTGATGGAGGGTGGGAGTTTAGAACCGCCCCCGGGGACAGGTCTACAAAGGCCCAGTGGGGTCTCTGTCATTAACAGGGCTAAGATGAGGACTCAGCCAGGCCAGAGCAGCGGAGGAGGAGGAGACCGCAGGAGGGGGTAAATGCAGGGTATAGTTAGGCCAAAGATTTACTACAAAAACCAGACGTGGACTCTGATCTCAGGATGGGGCTTTCACTGAACTTCGTTCCTTATTTTAATGATGTTTGGTGGTTGTGTTTAGACTCCAGAGCTGCACCTTATAACAACTCGACAATACCTTTAATTAACGACTTTGTTACTTTGCAAAAGTACACGAATAAAAAGTCATTTTCAGAGTGGTATCAAAAGCACGATTGAATGACAGAAGTTTGTTTCTTTGCTAATGGCTTGAGGTATAACTGAATTTATGCAAAACACATTCATCCTGTAAATGCAGCATGAGAATGAGAATGTTGACATTGTTATCGTCTAAACTAAATACAGCTTACTTCCTCTCAGAAGAGACAGGGAGTCTGTGTGTATGTCAGTAGGGGGTGCATAAGAGGATACGAAACACACAGTGTGGAACACACACTTTATGGGAAGGCGATCCATCATGTAAGCACTAAGCATCTGTATACAAACTCCAATTATGCTAATGCTCGGCTCAGTGTGTTTATGTGTGAGGGGAAATGGGCCAGTAGTAGATTTGATATAATGAGGTTTCAAGAAGTAAGACTATACTTAGTCAGTAAATCGAATAATCAGAGGTACGATCAGAATCAGAATATACTAACCTTAAACTTTATTTTTAAGAATTCCTGTCAGGTTATCTCATGATAGCTAGTTGACTAGCCATAACAGTGAAGCTTATGAATTTTTATTATATATATATATATATATATATATATATATATATATATATATATATATATATATATATATTTTTTTTTTTTTAAATATGACTTAAAATCCTGCCAGAAAGAAATCCTGCCAGATTAGCTCATGGTAAATAGTTGGTATAACCTTGGCAGTGAAGATTTCAAAACATGGCTTCAAAATCCTGTATGAAATCCAGTCAGGTTAGCTCATGTTAGCTAGTTAGCGTAATGCTACAACTTAAGATCCTGAACATTTATGAATATGGCTTAAACATTCTGTCAGAAGTTGTTGGGTTAGATCATATTAGCTAGTATGTTAGCATTAGCAGTGAATATTATAAACATTCATTAATTTGGCTTAATAATTCTGTCAGAAATTGCATCAGGTTAGCTCCTGGTAGTTAGTTGTCTAGAACTGAAGAGGTTTAGCATGTATGATTATGACTTACAGTGCTTTTAAAGAAATCCCGTCAGTTTAGCTCATGGTAGCTAGTTGGTTAGTATTAGCAGGGAATATTATGAACGTTTTTAAATGTGGCGTAAAAATCCTGTAAAAAAAAAAAAAAAAAATCCTGTCAGGTTACCTAAGATGACATAAGTCATGCCAGACATGTTGTCAAGATAATCCCTGTTAGCTAGCTCGCTGGCATTAGTAGTGAATATTATAACCGTTTAGTTGTACTAGTTTCAAAATCTATGAAGAAATGCTTATGTATGAATACCAGTGACATATTTGCTGTTCACTTTCCTTCTGCACCCTTCATTATTATTTCTTCCTGTTGTTTTCTTAACATGTGCTTCTTTTGTGTGGTTAGAGTTCATGATCCGACATTATTTCTAGTCACTTACTAAAACACAAATAGTCTTGGTTTCCCATTCACTTGCATTTGCCCTTGGTACTAGTCAAAAGTGAATGAGTTGTATTTGTATCTTATCTTCTCTTGGTCTAGCACCGTCACTGACAACACTTAACCTTCCATGCTTCAGTGGAGGACAACGCAGCCACTTGCTATGCACGTACACTTTTGCCAGAGCCTAAACGCACTTTAATTGCTTCACTGGGAATAATAGCAGTTACCGTGTGTGTGTGCTTGTGTATGAGACTTATTCAGAGAAGTCCATGATAAAATTAGTACATTTGAATCAGACACACAGTAAGGCAAAGTTCACTAGCGATTCTGCTTTGCTTTAGCTCGCTGCTTTTATTCCCTGGTGTTTTAATGCCTCACAAGCAAAGGCTGACGGAAGATTATTAAACCACATGAAGCAGCACTCTTTATTAAGATAGCTGAGACACTTAGAGATTTAGAGTAAAGCTCTTTAGCATGACTCCTCTCAAGCCTTCACTTCCCGCCTGACTAGCAGACTCTAGGGCCTTATTTGCTGATAGTACAGAGTCAAACAAGGCTTCCACTTTAAGCTTCTAAACCCAATCTTCTAACCAATGCACACACGTACGTACACCCACACACACACACACACACACACACACACTCACACACACACTTAAAATGCCCACCCCATAGTCAGCAGCCTTATACCCAACCTAGTATTGATAGCATGAATCCATTATCAAAATTCTCCCTCCATCCATGCATCATGTACACTTTGCTGCAAATTACCGGCCCGGTCGATACGCAGTCAGCACACAGGCCGATCAATAGCTGCAGTAGCAGGGGGAGAAGGGGATCGGGGCATAATGACGAAGCATTGATTTTATAATAACCGCTCGACTTTCAGAAACACTAATTACTCCGTAGCTCTGGATGACACCTCCGCAGAGGGCCTTAAATCAGACGCAGCAGCCATCAACCTTCCTCGTTTACCACTAGGCCCTTAGACCAGCATCAGAACCAGGCAAGGCAGATGATTAGCCCTCAGTGTTTTCTTCTCAGAGGGAGAAAAGACAGGGAGCATTGATTGAACAGTTTCACTGAGGATGGATACTATGGACCTGACCATAACCGCCTTAGAGCGTGAGGGATCAAGCGGGAGAGAGCAGGATGAAAGATTAGAGCAGGGATAAAGCACAACGGCTTGATAGAGAACATCAGTCAGAGGGCAGGAAGGAGACAGATAAAGCCCCAGGATGAGGCCAAGAAGAATTTATCACAGCTGCTATCTAGAATACACATGAAATACAATCACTTTGCTCCAGAAAGCCGTCACTGCTGACAACAGCACACGCATCGATATGTAATCAATACTCATCCCACTGTCTCTCCCAGCTGCCCTTATTTCAGAGGATTAAATGAATAAGTTAACACTGAGCCAGGCCATGTCAGTTATGCAATCCTGATAGATTTTAAGGCTGTTGCACTAAAGCTGCAGAGATTAAGGATGTAAATTCCAAAGAAACATGCGACTCTATGGAAGCTTGCACACATTACTGTTTATTTTTTATAGCGCCTTTCTATGAACTCAAGGTTGTTTTACAATTTGAAAGCAGAGACACAAAGAACACACACACACACACACACACACACACACACACACACACACACACACAAAATCAGGGCCGAGTGTAATAGCTATATGCCATTATGAGAACACATCCAAACAAAAAGCCTAGAGTTGACACTATATGCAAGCCAGAGGTGGTGATTTGAGTCAGAGGGTAAACATTACTGCTACTGCATTACTAATACTACTGTGGAGTTTGTGTATTCTGCAACCACAGCGAGCCACTGAAGCCTAGCAGTTTTTCTGAGAAGCGGGAGGTAACACACCGCCCAAATGAACTGACCACGAAGTTAACGAGAGATTGGAAAATCACTCAACAGCCAAGCGGAGAGGTACAGTGGTATATCACAGGGGCTGGGGAACCGATGGCAGAATCAAGCCATCTGCAATATTCGCTTTGGGCCAAGATGTGTCATGTGATGTCATGTCATCACTTCACGCATTTAGTAAAATCCCTCTTCGATTCACATGCATCGAACAGTAGTACAGCTAAAAGGCGTCATTTACCAACAAACATCACTGTGTAAGACCATGCAAAACAATTTTGTGCAAATGCAATTTCATCAATTCTAGTAGTTTTCCGCCTAAAAAGCACAAAAAATGTCCAAGTTGCATTGCAACTTTTTTTGGCCGCAACCATCACAATAAAAACTACTCAAAGTTCAAATCATGTACGTTCTGAATAACAACAGGTGTAATGACCAAAGAAGTAACACAGAGGACTTGGCAAGGAATTGGCGATCCAAAATGTCTTTTGGTTGTAAAGGTTTTCCCATGTCCTGCTGTAAGCTATATAAGCCAGTGGAATTGACTGTACTTTCTTCATTAACTCATTCATTGATCTTCAGTAAACACTTTATCCTGGTCAGGGTCATGATGGATCCAGAGTCTATCATGGAAAGCCTAAGCGCGAGGTGGGAATACAACATAGATGGGATGGCGGTTCATAGCAGGGTACCATGTGCATATATAGTATATGCACCTAGATGCAATTTAGTGTAGTCCACTCATACGCGTTTGGGAGGTCGGAGGAACCTGGGAAGACCTGGAGGAAACCCACGTGGACACGGAGAGACGATCCGAAACTCTTAACTGTAACAGGATCAAACCGGGAGTCCTGGAACGGTAGGGCATGCCAACCTGTATTTGTTTACTGTGCTCCAAAGTTGTTTGGATTGTTAGCCAGAAAAATTATTTTACTGCCAAAAACTAAATTCTATTTTGGTCTCTAAAGGCCTTAAATGCAGATAAATCAGCCCAATTTGTACAAAAATGTAACTCTCTCTTCTATAAGTATTCCGAGCATACTATAAAAAAGAAAAATCAAAATACTTTGCTTTGTATGCTGATCATATAATACTTGCAGGAGAATGGCAACGTTATTATCCCCCTTGGGAGCATCATGACCGAAGCCTTGTACAGAGAACTGCAAGTTCCACTCTTGGCAATAAGGAACATACCAAATTAGGATAGGAATGCCATAAGGGATGTGTGTGGATCATTGAATGCGACAGTGTACCGGTGCCCACCCGTCTCTGTTTACACAGAGGAGTGGGTGAGTGACATGCTGAGAAACAATTACCATGGCCAAAAGCAGCAGGATGCGCTAATTAATGAGAAAAGTGCGTGTCTGGATGTCAGTGTGTGTATGCGCAAGCAAGAGGTAAGAATGCTGACAGGAAATTTTCTTCCTTTATTTATTTATATATTTGTTTATATATTTATTTCTGGTCTGAGCTGGTGCACTTGCAGTGTAGATGTTCTGTAGAAAGGATACAGCACAGACAGCTAGTATTGAAATTCTTCTTCCGGAAATGACAGCCCCTATATTTACTGGAATGCCATTGGTTGTTTATATGACAACAACAAATATACTATGTATGGCAGGATGTATTCATATGAAAAGCCAGAGTTTGCTTTTGAAATGTGTCCTATCTGAAGCCAGTAAGATCAGATGGCACTGCATGTATTACTGCTGTCACCAAGCAATGTGTGATAAATCTATTCAGAGAGAGAATGGCAAAGTAGAGAATGAATAGAGTGGGGAGGAAGATGGAGAGCAGAGGAGAAAGCTAGACTGGAGTAGGGTGAAGAGAGAGAGAGAGAGAAGAAGATGAGAAGATTTGAAATATGGTGATAGAAATGAAGTATGAAGTATAGCGTGAGAGAGAGAGAGAGAAATAGAAAGGCTTGAAGTGGTAACCAAAAAGCATATGACAGAGATATAGAAGTGGAGTGGTGAAAAAAAGAGAGCGACAGAGTGCCGGGGTCTGATGTTAAGTGTCTTATTATGACTGAATGACTGTTGCAACAGTCAAGTGGCGCTGCTGTCAGTCAACGGCCTCCATTAGAATAAGCATGAGGGGCTCTTGAGGCCCATGCTATCACATTTTAATCCCACATCCCCTATTACCCAGGCTTGCAGGTCAGCACTCCACACAGTCGGAGAAATAAACTCCGCTTCAAGCTTATGATAATTCATCTCTCCTCTCATTTTTGCTTCTCTCCTATCATATTCTATCCTATCTTGGCCTATCCCATCACATTCCATCACATGTTATCCTATAACATGTCGTCCTGTATCGACTCCTCTCACCCCATTCCACCCTATCCTATTCTGTCATGTCCTGTCACATTTTGCCCTGTCCCTTGCATCCCCATCTGGTCCTGGACTGTCCTGTCCTATCATATCTCATTCTGTCTCACTCTAGCCTATCCTATCTCATTCTTTCTCATCCTATCGCATTTTGTCTCACCCTATCCTATTCTATCCTATCCTATCTTATCTTCTCTCATTCTGTCTCACCCTATTCTATTCTATCCTATCCTATCTTATCTTCTCTCATTCTGTCTCACCCTATTTTATTATATCCTATCTTATCTTCTCTCATTCTGTCTCACCCTATTCTATTCTATCCTATCCTTATCTTATCTTCTCTCATTCTGTCTCACCCTATTCTATTCTATCCTATCCTATCTTATCTTCTCTCATTCTGTCTCACCCTATTTTATTATATCCTATCTTATCTTCTCTCATTCTGTCTCACCCTATTCTATTCTATCCTATCCTTATCTTATCTTCTCTCATTCTGTCTCACCCTATTCTATTCTATCCTATCCTATCTTATCTTCTCTCATTCTGTCTCACCCTATTCTATTATATCCTATCTTATCTTCTCTCATTCTGTCTCACCCTATTCTATTCTATTCTATTCTATTCTATTCTATTCTATTCTATTCTATTCTATTCTATTCTATCCTATCCTATCCTATCCTATCTCATTCTGTCTCAACCTACCCTATTCTATCATATCCTATCTTATCTCTCATTCTGTCTCAACTTACCCTATTCTATCATATCCTATCTTATCTTATCTCATTCTGTCTCACCCTATTCTATTCTATCCTATCCTATCTCATTCTGTCTCATCCTATCCTATTCTATCCTATCTCATTCTGTCTCATCATATCCTATCTTATCTTATCTTATCTTATCTTATCTTATCTTATCTTATCTTATTCTGTCTCACCCTATTCTATTCTATCCTATCTCATTCTGTCTCATCATATCCTATCCTATCTCATTCTGTCTCATCATATCCTATCCTATCTCATTCTGTCTCACCCTATCGTATCCTATCTCATTCTGTCTCACCCTATCCTATCCTGTCTCATCATATTTTATCCTATCTCATTCTGTCTCACCCTATCCTATCTCATTCTGTCTCACCCTATCATATCCTATCTCATTCTGTCTCACCCTATCCTATCCTATCCTGTCTCATCATATCTTATCCTATTCTATCCTGTCTCACTCTATCTCATCCTTTCTTATCCTATCCAATCTCATTCTATCCTATCCAATCATGTCCTATCCTGTCTCATTCTGTCTTATCCTATCCTATCTCATCCTGTCTTAGCCTATCATATTCTATTCGATCCTATCCAATCCTATCTCATTCTATCTTGTCCTATCCCATCCTGTCTCATTCTGGCGTATCCTATCCCAGTTTTTACTAATTATATTTTATATTTTCTTTGTTTTTGTCCTTAAAGGTTTAAATGATATTAAATTCAATTACTCTGTTAGTACATTTTCCATTTAGATCTCACAGTTAAACGAGATAGAAGGAAAGGAAGAGGTTCAATCTTTTAACAGCATGTCAAGCGTGAAATATGCCATATATGCATATGTAATACAAGCAGCTGTGAGAAGAGAATGAGGCCTGGATGATCATTCCTGGCTGGTAAAGAAGGACCAACTGAAGTGTTAAATGAGTGTAAAACAGAATCACTAATGAGCCAAAGTGTCTTGGAACTGCCAGGAAAGAATTTATATTCAGAAGTCTCTTTAACTCTGCTGACTTTAGTGTTCAGTGTGGAGTGCTGTCAGTGTTTAATGTGGACTCTGGCCCCAAGGCTGGCCATGTTGAGCCATGCCAGCTGACGATGCCCTTCATTTTGCCCCTCTTTCATCCATTATAACAGGCCTCAGCCTCAGTGGGGCTCCTGATGCTGCCAGGCTACTTCTCTGTTTCTAAGGAGACTGTTGCCATGGCATCGATTATGGGCTGTGTAGAGAAAGCCCCTACTGTTCTAATGGCACCATTTACTATTCTCATGTTCTTTCTCTCTTTTCCTGTCTGTCTCTTTCTCTCTGGAGATGTATTATGGTTTCAGAACTAATTTGGTAAATGAAATCTCATGCCTTTTTTCCCTGCTCTGCGCAGTTCTTATGGTAATGTTGCCCTGACAGTAGTCCTGTTGCTATTTCGTGGACGTTTATGACTCTGGTACTGCTAGCAGCAGCTGTAGCAGTAATGCTAATGTCACATGACTGCTGGCACGATTAGGCTTAAATGTAGATAAGTTAGAATTGATGTTGTACTCCATGGAACACTGTTTTGGCAGGTTGCTTTGCATCGTGCATCATGTTTAGCAGTGGACAGAAACATCAGAAATAAGCTCCTAGTGGGAGACATAAAGAACCTCAATCAAGGAACATAGCAGGATTTTAATCAATGAGCTTGTCCCAAAGGGAAGACCTGTCCCTGGCATGTGAAACAGAGAGAGATGGAGATAGAGATGGAGCAATACGTGAATTGACAGAGGAGGGGTAAGGTAGTGAGTGGGGCCACTGCTGAGGGCAGATGTATTTATCTGGGTAATGATAGTCATCTGGTGCTCTGTGGCCAAGCCCTGCATGCCTGTGACAATGATGTAGAGTGGTACCTGTGTGTGTGTGCGTGTGTGCGTGCACACTGTCCCCGTGGTGCTCATTAAGCTGCCAGAGATTGCCTTCTGCCCCCCTCACCCTATTCGTTCCTCCCCTCCCCATGCTCCCTACAGGGCCCCCAAAGTGCCTTTTATTAATTCATAAAAACACACTGCCCAAGTGATCAAGTCTGATAGACAGTGAAGCAGTTGGGGTGTCTGAGGGGGGCCGTGAGGGAGGGGAGTGATGAGATGAGATGAAATGGTCAGGAGGTTCTTGTCTGAATGCACCCTCCCACATACACACATGCACATAAATCCAGTACTAGCAAACCGTCCAAGAAAAAAAAAAAAATCAAGAGGATTACAGAAGGAAAAAAAAAGACGCACAAACAGCCGCCACTGCAGTTTCCCTCAGGCTGAGAACAGAGCGACAGCTAACATGCCAAGTGACAACTCAGTTCACCCCCCCCACCCCCCAGTCTTGACATTTCTCTGCTGCACTGATTTGCAGTGTGTGGGTGTGTGTATGTCTACGGTGTGTGCTGGCTGGCAGAATAAAAAGCATGGCTACTTTTATCAAGGCTTAACAGATTTTCCCCCCAAGATCAGTAGGGGTCAGACAGAGGGGGCTATGCGCTCTCTCTCTCTCTCTCTCTCTCTCTCTCTCTCTCTCTCTCTCTCTCTCTCATTTCATCTCTCTCAGGAGAGGCAGAGATAGAGGAACAAGGCCATGATATGGATTGGTGCAATTGAATTAAAAACATTAGTGGTCGGCTGAAGGGATGGATTCTGATGATGGTACCGGGGGAGAGACAGGAGCAAATGGGTTTAGCTGCAGGGGCCCTGAAAGCCAAGGCTAATGGATCAGAGAAATAGAGAGATGGCGGCAGCCACAAAGCCACATATTAAGCATCATTATAGCAAGCTCCATAAAAATGCGACCCTCGGGGTTCGAGTGAACGGAGAGAGGAGGAAAAGAGAGACACATGGAAAAAAGGGAACTAGGAGTATGGACTGGTTCACGCCAGTCCAAAGGTTTACAGGTTTACCATGCTATAGGTTTTATTTCATCTTTAAGCAAATGTGAAATTAATTCCACCGTTGTAAACATTTGTAAATCGTTACATTTCAATCAGCGGCTAGTTTCCTAGATCGTGCACGCCTTGTTTTCTCCAAGTTTAAGGGCAGTGTTTATACTTTCTTGGTGGAAGCAATCCCAAAATTCACTTTTCTTGAAAGCGAGGAGTCGTTTACAATTTTAAGTGAAAGGCTTGTCTCATAATTAACAGTCATAATAGTGTGGTTAAAATGAGCTAACAAACCTGTAAGGAATTAAACATGACTGGAATTTCTTATAGGAAATAATCATCAGTAGGGTGTTATCCCAAAGCTGATTATTTTCCACAACAGCACACCCTGAAGTGTTTAATCCTCATCCTCTTTTATACCACAGTGCAGTTGAATTCTTGTATCTGATTGGTCAGAAGATGTGCGTTGTTTTTGAATAACAGCACAGGTTCATATTAATGTGTTCATTGTAATACGTTATTGTTTCGATAGTAACAGCTCATACTTTGCATCATGCCGTATTACACCTCCCCTGGCGTGCAATATTTCAGTAGAACAACACGGTTTGGAAGGTGTTATTCCTGTCATCCCACAGCAGTTTGGCAGTTTATTTACTAAAGAATGACACCTCATACTTTTGATTCTTTTCTAGTTATAATTAATGTGCAGTGTTCATGAAACAGTCATTGTCTCAGCAGCCTTTCTTTTTTTCCCTGTCTTGAAGTTAGACAACTTGCCCCGTTACCAAGAAACTAGAAAAGCATCCATTCAGAGAATGTTCCTGTGTTACAAAGCACTGACACTGGAGACTCCTTCCAACAATGTTAAATAAATGTTAAATGGCACACTTATATAGTGCTTTTATCCAAAGTGCTTTACACTGTGTCTCATTCACCCATACATTCACAAACCAATGGTAGCAGGGCTGCCATGCAAGGTGCTAGCTAGCTATTGGGAGCAACTTGTGGTTCAGTGTCTTGCCCAATGACACTTCAGTATGTGGAGTCACATGGGCCAGGAATCGAACCACCAACCCTACAATTAGTGGGACAACCTGCTCTACCAACTGCGCCACAACCACCCAATAATGTATTACTAAACCATATTACTAAGGAAATAAACATTATGATTGGAGTACACTGTACGTAGGAGTGAATTTGGAGAGGAACCTCGTGCACAGGTCTTTACTGGTCGTTTTATTCAGTCTCTGTGGCACCGCTTGTTTAGTTACAGTGATAAAGTGTGTGTGATGTGCGCAAGAGCACGTGTGCTTGTTTTGCTGGATTGGCTGGCATGACTGGCCAAGCACCGTAAATGGAAGGCCGGTTTTAATTGGACACAGACGCCTGGTACATAAATGCTGTTTCCTAATGTTTGTCTATGAATTTAATGACTTGGTATAATTGCCCTATTTATCTGTGTAATACACTACTGAATGCACCCAGAGCAATTCAAGCTATTTTTCTGATTATGAATGTAATTACAGGGACACGGGTGCCTTACTTTTCATTTGCTGGTTTAATGTTTAATTCGCTGCCTTTGAATTGTGTTTCCTGTATTGTACACAATACTTCCTGCTTTCCACCTCTGCTGCTGTCTGTCTTTTAGATTGTCTTACTGTCAATGTAAGGCATCAACAAGCCCATCTAATGATTACTAAACGACGTAGTGGGTGTGGGAATCTACTGGGCGGCTGTGGCTCAGTCGGTAGAGCGGGTTGTCCACTAATCCACTAATCGTAGGGTTTGTGGTTCGAATCCGGGCCCGGGTGATCCCATGCCGAAGTGTCCTTGGGCAAGACACTGAACCCTAAGTTGCCCCCAATGGCAAGCTAGCATCTTGCATGGAAGCTCTGCTCCCATTGGTGTGTGTGAGTGTGCTCTCATTTGTAAGTCGCTTTAGATAAAAGCGTATGCTAAATGAATAAATGTAATGTAGTGCTTTTATTATGTTGTTTTAAGTTTATTAACGTATCTCCTTGCTCTTTCATAGCTATCACGTCCGAATGAAGTATGTAGTTCTTGAAGATGATTGTTCAAAGAAGAGAGATGGATTTAAGAAGGCATTTCTTGTGTTTCTAATCTTCTGGATCATTTAATGATCTCCAGAATGACCAAAGTGCCTCATCACTAAATCAGTTCATATCACTTCATGTATTATTTATAGATTGTTTTTGGCTCGGCTACTGCAATTCTTGACGATCAGCTTGCACTATTAAACCATTGCAGATGATCCAGAATGCAACGCTCTTCAATGAAATTAAGCAAGTGCGTGATATGTCTCACTGTATATCACTTCACTGGCTGACTGTACACTTTCTGTTGGAGGTGTGCACTGAATTGTGTTTAATTTTTATCCTACTCCTTCCACAGTCTCTCAGAAAGCTGGACCAACCCAGCCATTCCTGCAGTTATTACTTATGTCTGTACCTGTCTATGACACTGTCTAATGAACAAGCTAGTTGGCTCTACTTCCCAAAACGAGGCAGTGGTGGCTTGACGGTTAAGGCTCTGGGTTAGTGATTGGAAGGTTGGGGGTTTGAGCCCCAGCACTGCCAGGCTCTGGGTTACTGATCGGAAGGTCAGGTGTTTAAGCTGCCACTGTTGGGCCCTTGAGCAAGGCCCTTAACTCTCTCTGCTCCGGGGCGCTGTATCATGGCTGACCCTATGGCATTACTTTATTTCCAAAAGTATATCTGTACCCGTTGACGTATTTTGTAATCACTGGATTCTGACCTTTTTTTACGCTTTGGCCCAGAAGCTTCTTGCACTCATTCATATTTCTTGTTGCTCAATGGTGTAGGACAGTTGATACTCTCTGACTAATACTGTAAAGACAGCTAAGACAGATAATGCCCAGACTTCACAGGGGATTGGAGCCCAGGACATCTGTGTCCTCACACCTAGTGACATAAACACAGTGTACTGCAAGCGCATGACTCTAAACTGTTTTAGATGTCTGGCGCCTCTTGTCTTATGGCCCTAACCTGTCATCAGAACATACCCCAAACCATCTGTTCATGTTTTATTACTTAACATTGTTCAAATGTCCTTCTGCTCCCCTCCTCACCGCCTGCCCCGTCTTCCTTTTTAAAGTGTGTGTAAGAGAGAAAGCAGCCTGTGTGGGCGGTTAACGCAGTAGTGCAATCAACACTTTCTTTGTCGCTCCCTCTCACCCCTTTGATGTCATTCTCTCTGTCCTTTTCACACAGCATTTCTTATAAAATGTCTAGCCATTAGAGAAATACGCCCACATATGCCCCCAACACATACACGTTACAAACTGGCAGTGTGGGTGTATGCATATGCTCACTTGTGTATGTTTGTGTGTTTGTGTAGGTGTCAGAGTGGGATGACATGGATGCCATGTGTGTGATGCTAAAATGGGTAAAGAGAAAAATAGAAAGAGAAGGTCATAAGAGAAGGTGCAACATAATTCAACTCGATGTTGCAGTAAATGTCAAGTAATGTGCTTTTCCTGCCTCCCCGGTGATGCAGACTGCCCCAAGCCTGCCCCCCTCTCTCTCTCTCATTCTCTGTCTCTCTCTCTCTCACTCTCTCTTTCATTCTCTTTCTCTCTCTCATTCTCTCTCTCGCTCTCTCAATCTCGCTCTTGTACTCTCTCTCTCTCTCTCTCTTGTTCTCTCGCTCTCTCTCGCTCTCTCTCTCTCTTTCTCAGTGAGAATGTGTGTATTTGTAATGTTAGTGTCAAGGTGAAGGATTCAAGCAGCCTCCTGACAGAATGACATCAGTAACTATGTGGGTGTGTGTAAACTGTTCGTATATACACTACACACATAACTACACACATTTCAGACAAAAATCCTTCATTATCTGTGCAAGCAAAGAGCTTCTATAGATGTACGACATGAATTGGACTGATAATCGAAATGGTTAATGATGTAGTAATTTAATTTGCATGAAAATATTTGAGCAGTTTCCATTAAACAGAAATTACCAGCTGCGTGCTTCATGCAATTAAGAACATAGTCCGAGCTTATTTCCTAGCACAAAGGAAATCTCCTTTTTTTTTTTTACCTCAAACATACTTATATTTAGGACTTCCCTTCTCCAGACTGATGTGATCAAGCAGCGTAAGTGCTCTTAGTCTCACACCCAGGTGTCTCAGATCTGTAGTGTGTGATTCACTGGCTCCATGTGTGTTTTTACTACAGTTCATTAAACATCCAGACGTGCTTCACCATTCTTAACCCCTTTTCAAATGTGCTTTTTCCTAAATAAGGACATAATAGCAATTAATCTACTGAATATGGATCTTGGGATCAATTAATAGGCTGTTTAAATGAGCTCCAGAATATGACCAAGGTAATAAAATGCTCAAATCCAGTGTTATCATTACTGTCATCAGATGTGAAAAGTGATTAAAATCCATGCGTATATTGATTGTAACGTCTGGCACCGTATCCTCTTCATTGATTGGCAATTTATTTTACAAAGTGGAATTTATTTTACCAAATGGAGATAGATGCACATTAAGAAGTGATTTGTGAGTGCAAATACTGAACAGATTTAGTGTGATTTAATTAATGCACACTCTCAACAGACGTCCGCGTCAAAGTAATGACGGAGTAATGGAATTGCCAAATCGCTGTAAAGTGTAATAAGATTGTATTATTTTCAGCGAAGATTTATTCCGTCCACTTTAAAGCTAAATTGAATTGGCAATATGATACATAAGCACTAAAACATGACAGAGTGTGCTGTTATGAGAAAATAATATACAGGAGTATATAAACGTTTGTTCTCACCTGACCCATATGTGCTTTTTGGACACCCCATGAACAGATTTATTCCCTCTTTGCTGTTATTATAATCTCCATTCTTCTGGGAAAGCTTTTCACTAGATTTTGGAGCATAGCTGTGGGGATTTGCCTGTTCAGCCACAAGAGCAGTGAGGTCAGGTGCTGATGTTGGGGTGAGGAGGCCTCGCATACAGTCTACATTTCAGTCGATCCCAAAGGTGTTCAGTGGATATGAGGTCAAGGCTCTGTTCATTACACGAGATCTTCCACTTCAAACTTGGCAAACCATGTCTTAATGGAGATTACTTTGTGCACATGGATATCATGATGCTAGAATAGTTTTGAACCCCTTAACTCCAGTGAAAGGAAATTGTAACGTTACTGCATACAGAGACATTCATGTGTTTCCAGCTTTGTGGCACCAGTTTGGTAGAACCACATATGGGTGTGATGGTCAAGTGTCCACATACATTTAGCAAGATAGTGTATGATTGAGTGGTGCGATGCTGCCCAAAGTGAAGTAGAGGTATTTCCCTATAACAACATATCCCAGAATGCTTTACTTCTCTTATACCACAGCAATTTTCCAACGATTGTTAACAAACATTTCATGTTTTTAAGCATTTAATGTTGGAGAAACGTCCAAGAGACAAGTTAGTTCCTGTTATCACTTATACGCCCTTGCCAACCTCTAATTTTCTCTCTCTTCAAATTAATAAGGAAAAAAAAACACGGTTTGTCAGGTTACTGAGAATCCACAGAGCACAAAGTTCTCTGTTCAGAATACTCTGACAATGGACACTGGATACTTCCTCCAGAAAGTTCCACTATATGAACATCTAGATATTATTATTTGTTGAATAATAACACTATGCACGATGCACTTTTTACGTCAGTAATTTTATAATGATTGCAAAACTCAGATTGGAAGAAGAGAATTGTATGCTGCAATTTAGGATGGACATTTTTTCTTTTCAGCTTTAAATAAATCTTTTTTTTTTGTAAATGTTAAATAGAAGTATCATCGCATTTACAGTTTAAAGAATTTCACCATTTTTTAGAATGCAACACTACTGTTTTGGTACCTACAGTATAATACATTTCCTCTATCATAGAAATGATCATGCATTATATGAAATGATGTTTTTGCCATGTTATCCAGCTCTATTTGGGTCACATCTAGACAAATAATAGGCTACGAATTCGTACCTCCTTTTCTGACAAAAACATCTCTGTTGTGCATGATCACTCTCTGTCTCTCGCCGTCATGTGCTTCTTGTGGAAAATTGAAGCCTGAGACTGCATACTTTCACTCCTTCATCCACACACCCCTCCTTCACTCATTTCTCATTATCCCTCCAGTGCCACAGAGCAAGAGAGAGAGAGCCAGAGAGAGATGGAGTGAAAGTGAGAGACCATCAGAGAGGGAGAGGGAGGGAGAGCAAGAGGGAGCTGAGCAGAGCAATGAGCGACTGGAATTCATTAAGGACAAATGATTGCAAACTCGGTGAGACGATGGCTGATTTAATCATGATTGAGCACTCAGCTGCCAGACAACAGGAGGGGAAGTATGGGCTTACGTGGTAGGACAGTGGACATACAATAGGTTGAGACTTTCTTCCTGGCTATCGGATGTGTTTATACAGATTTAAGCGTGAACTCAATTTTAAAGGGTTTGAAGAAATGTGAACTTGATGGATCAATGCTTGTATTTTCATTCATTCATCTTCAGTAACTGCTTTATCCTGGTCACAGTTGAGGGTATGCTGTATGAGACGGGAGTCTACAGTATCTCAGAGCTCCTCACACACATTCATTCACATCTAGTGGCATTTAGCATAGCCAGTCCACCTACTGGTGTGTTTATTGCAGGTGGGATGAAACGAGGACGAAACCAACGCAGAGACGGACATGTGAACCATAGACCATGGAACTGTGAGGCTAAAACACTACATATTTTGATACGTTAGTTTGATATATTTCTATTTTTGAGAAGAAATGATTTTCCTTTCTCTGCATGGTCCATTAAGACTTCTATTTTGCTAAAAACCTTTAAAGACAGAGTTTTTTTAATGAATGGTTTTGCCTTTAAAAGTTTTTATTCATCTTTTGTTTTATTCTTTGATTTCATCTTATTCATATTTTCTTCCATTTCTATTTGGGTTTAGTTGAAATAGTATACCGCATTTTGGGCGACGATCGTTGTCTTTTCAAAGTGCTATATGAAAAAAGGTGACTTGACTTGACCTGGCATTTACAAAGATGTCCCTTCATCAGATCCTGTCTCTCAGCTCTCCTCTTCTCCTTTAACAGGTGACAATCAGAACAAATGGCCAGTCAAAGTCACGGATCTGACAAGGGCTGCCAGCCTGATTGCATCCCAAAGCAAGTGATCTGAACTGACAATTACTAGCTATGGCATGGGTACTCACTTTTTCAAAAAAAATTTTTCAAATTGTGTATGAGTGTGTATTTGTGTATGTCTGCGGTCTCCTTTTTTAGTCCTGTGCCAAGAAAGCAAGCTTTGGCTTCCAAACAAAAGCTCTGGAACACAGCATCCCAAATTGGAAGTCTCATCCCGAAGCCAAAAACAGCTTAGGGCCACTCTCTCACACAAACACACCAGGCCTTGGCCAGAGCTGGAGTATTGAAAACAACTGCCAGATTTGGAGTCTTTCTTTTAGATGATGTTCTACACCCATACACATGAGCTTACTGAATGGCGTTTTTTATTTATTTATTTTTTTTTTATGAACTTAATGCCAGGTTTCTTTCCATTCTGTGTTTGTTATGAGAGCTCTAAAACAGACTGACTGCCTGTTTTTATATTTATTTTATATCGTGACACCAACATCTGTTGATCAGGTCAGTGTAATTACAGCCCGAATGCAATTACAGCCCTAAATCAGTGTATACTATGTATCCATGACAACAATCATAAATATAGGTGTAAGCTAAGCTTAATTTTACACTTCATTATTGGTGTGTTAATATTGGAATTAAACTATTAATAGAAATTAAGCAGAAAGGAATGTTTATAGGACATATAGTGCAGGGGAATAGATGAATTAAAAGTTATAAGATCGAAACAAGATAACGCCCTTGGAGCTGTAATCACAACACTCATACCATGGAATGCTAAAGAAAATGGCTATAGTTGTTTTTATTACTTTAATGATCTCTATCTATAGATCATGTGGCTGATATGTTTGAGTTGTTTCCTAGTCTGGTGACTATGTAGAAAATACTAGGTAGCTAAAAGTGAACTATTACGAACACATTCAGAGGTTGTGATCGGAGAGTTCAGGTGCATACATCATCTGTCATTTCCTGTAAGTTCAGAACCCAGTGACTTCAAAGAATAAAAAATAATAAAAACACTCACACAGCAGGGCTAAGCCCCCCCCGTCCTTAAAAGATAAAAAGACATTAATATTAGGGTTTATTTTTAGCATCCACATCTGATTATTCGCCATTAAAAAATGCTCCCACCCCCCTAGATTTGATCATGATTTGGCTGGATATTTTCACCCAATAGGGTTACGTTTCTGTTTACCATCTTTGCTATTTGGAGGAAAAGCTGCATCAAGCTGTTTATCTGCCTTTGTCGGTATTAGTTTGTCCCACATAAATCTTATTATGCCATCGATAATGTACCCTAATACTCTCATTGTCAGGCTATTGATAGATCTTAATTTTAAGCCCTCCCATACATTATCACTGTTGTCTGAGCCTACAGTGGGCACTGGTTCACTGAAACTAGACAGTTAAAGATTCGAAAAAGACCAGTCAATGTTTTTTTGTTTTTCCAATCATCAACCGTACAGTTTGAGTGAGCCTATCCCCAACTGTAGCCTCAGATTATTGTTGTTAGCTGATAGGAGTGGTACTGGATGTGGTCTTCTGCTGTTGTAGCCCATATGCATCATTATGCAGCGTGTTGCATGCTTTGAGATGCTTTTCTGCTCAGGACAGGTGTAAAGAGTGGTTATTGGAGTTACTGTAGGCTTCCTGTCAGCTTGAACCAGTTTGGACATTGTCCTTATTCTCCTCTCCTCAGAAACATTGCGCGCTGGATGTTTTTCTCCGACACCATTCTGTGTAAATTCTGGAGAATGTTGTGCATGAAAATCCTAGGAGCTTCTGAAATGATACAAGATTGGTACCAACAACCACGCCATGGTCAAAGTCCGTGAGAATACATTTTCTGCAATTCTGATGTTGGGTTTGAGCATTGACTGAAGCGGCATCATTTTATGTGCTGCTATGACATGACTGCCTGATTGCATGATGGATTGAATAATTGCATGACTTGTAAGAATGGGGTGGCTGTGTGTCACGTTCGCGTAATGGAGGCGGATGCAATCGCAGGATTTTTAAACGGTTTATTGTGCAACGAACAAAAACAAGAAACAAACACTAAGCTACGTGAACACTATGGCATGAAACGAACACTAGGACTAAACATGAAAACACGGGCATGAAACAGAACACCGAGAGACATAGAACAGGAGTCTAAACAATTACATTCAACGAAAGACCCAGACCAAGTGAAAAACCCAACTATATATACACCCCAGTGCTCATTAACCAAAACGTGAATCAGGTGCAGAAAAACATGTGACTTGCGGTGGCTGATGGGAAATGGAGTCCAGAGTCCTTAGAATCGTGACACTGTGGCTTAGGTAGTAGAGTTGGTTGTTCACTAATCGCAGACTTGGCAGTTCGATTCCCGGCCCCTCCACATGCCGAAGTGTCCTTGGGTAAAATGCTGAACTCCCAGTTGCTCCTGTGAGTGAATGGATGAATGCGAAACAGTGTAAAGTGCTTAAAAGGGCACTATGTAAGTACTATGTAAGTATGTACCAGTTATGAGGGTAAATTTATTCCTATTAAAGTGACCAGTCAGTGTATATACAAATTGAATTAAAATATATATTTGTTTAAGCCCTTTAAACAATGGACACTGTCACAAAGCAGCTTTACAGAATTGTATCAATTCCGAATATAAACATATTTATAAATTTATACCTAATGAGCAAGCCAGTGGTGACTGTGCTAAGGAAACACTTCCTGAGACGACATGAGGAAGAAGCCTTGAGAGGAACCGGACTCAAAAGGAAACCCACCTTCATCTGGGTGACAACACACTGACAACAGCGATTGTCAATCTATAATTTAAACGGCTGGGGCGGCTGTGGCTCAGTCGGTAGAGCGGGTTGTCCACTAATCCACTAATCGTGGGGCTTGTGGTTCGAATCCCGGCCCGGGTGATCCCATGCCGAAGTGTCCTTGGGCAAGACACTGAACCCTAAGTTGCCCCCGATGGCAAGCTAGCACCTTGCATGCAGCTCTGCTACCATTGGTGTGTGAGTGTGTCTCATTTGTAAGTCGCTTTGGGTAAAAGCGTCTGCTAAATGAATAAATGTAAATAATTATATACTATATAGTCATAACGTGCAATTGTGTAACCAGGATCTTATGAGCAACTTACAGCATGAATATCAGCATCAGCGTCATTTCTGAACTTGGAGTCTATTTTTTTGAAATGATCAGCTGTTCAATGAATAACTTGAGCGTAAAGCTTTTTGTAGCAATTGCAATCCTAAGGCTATCCAAGGAAGCAAGTTTGCCTCTTATTGCCTCTCTAATCTGCCCCTCTGCACCTCTGATCTGAGTTTTACATACCTTTTTGGACAGGTTATGACTTTTTAAACATGAACAGAAAATAAAGAGGCCCTGAGAGAGAACCCGGCTCTGATTTGGCCCGGTGGCAGATGTTTAAGTGTAAATGTAGTTCGCGTTAAACCGGGCTGCAAATAGTAGGTCCCTTGTTGCTAATGAGAGGCTTTAGAGGGAGAAGAGCCAGGCATTGCTGAAAGGCCTTAAACCGCTCTGAGCTAAGAAGTATTCACTGAAGCAGGGGATCTTATTTTCACACCCCGGACAAACATGACCCCTGTGTATGTGTATGCGTGTGTGTGTGTGTGCCAGATAGCTTTCGTTCAGCACGACCTAAGCAGATTTCTGGGATGATGAGCAGGGTCTGGCTTTTACCCAGCATGCTACTGTGTGTGTGTGTATGTGTGTGTGTGTGTGTGTGTGTGTGTTGGTTTAAGTTCTGTGATGACAGTGAAGTGATATTGGATAGTGTGTTTATAAAGGGCTTATAATCAACTGGCCATTAATTCATGTTGTTTACCTCCTTGAGTGTCTGCCTCCCAGACAGAGCAATGTTACACTGCGTCTGTGTAAGCTGCAAAGTAATGAGGGCTTATTAATGGAGTCTACAGGACCTGATGGAAACCTGCTGAGCAGCCATTTTTGGATCCCTCACGGCAGAGATAATGTTCAGAGCGGCCAGGCTTTCACATGCCACATCAGCAACTCTTCACAATTAGTCTTTTAGTACGAATGAGAGATGAAC
>JAFFST010053946.1:187349-197774 GCA_022414735.1 Noturus placidus
TATATATATATAATCAATGTACATGGGGAAATTTTTTAAATCTTGCTTTAATACACACCACTGTATGTGCATTATACAGCCTAATTCCAGTTTCTTCAATGTAAATAAACTACATAAGCTCCTGTACCTCAATTTTGCTTCCTCAGAGCCCATATTTGCCAATTTGGGATATTATTACATGCAGTTCTGCTGGTCAGATGAGTACCAAGGATTTATTCCAGGCTAAATACCAGCTGGTGTCCAACACAGCCTAGCTTTACAGCATAATCACCATATTTAGCATAGTATCCATCATTGTGGTGAAAGCTAGCCGGAGGGGGATACGAATAGAGGAACAGAGACACGGATAATCAGTCACATGTTACTGTAATGCACTGACTATATACTATATTGCACAAATAAGCTGGAGTGAGTTAATTCTAGCCAGTTGCTTCTCTGTAATAGTAGTCAAAGTAGTCATGGGCAAAAGAACATCTTCACATTAGCTCTAAGTTTGTGAGACACTACTGATTGAGGTCTGTGGTGATTAGTGTTGAGTGTGATAATAGCCTGGTGCTATTTGAAAACTATAGTTAGCAGCTCCTGAAGGCTAAAGTGAGTTGGCACTAGCTGTGCACTGTAGCAAGTGAGCGCTAGCTGAGCTGGGTAATGAGCTAGTGGTGCGTGGCGCCCTGCCGTTCTACCTGCAGCGGAACAGATTGGCCGTGCCGCAGCGAGTTATGATTGCTGAGGAGACGGAGTGTCACAAGACAGATGGGCCGACAGTGAGTGTGTTGGCTCACGGTCATCCACTTCCACTTACACTCTGGATATACACGCTAAACACACATACAAACGCTACCAGTGCCCCCTGGCTGAAAAGTGTATGAATTGGAAAGGATGTAAAGGTACCACAATATTAATATTATAAGCAGAATCATAAAAATGTGAAAAGTAAGAAAGAACAACAGCTAATAGAGTCAATAAATAAATAAATAAATAAATAAAAAGACCCTTAGACATTGGGATTCGGTCTATTATCATCCTTATAAAACGACACTTGACTTACAGTGTTGAATCCATTCGGAAAATATCTAATGGTTTCCATTATGTAACAGGAATTCTATTTTAGCCAAAACTCCTGTTACTGTGTCTGTGGAATTTCATCTTCTCCCAGTGTCTGCATGGCTTTCCTCTATGTTCTCCAATTTCCATTTTCCTCACCATAAACATGCCAATACATTTCTCCTAGATTTATGTGTGTGTGTGTGTGTGTGTGTGTGTGTGTGTGTGTGTGTGTGTGTGTGTGTGTGTGTGAGATGCTATGTGATGGACTGGTGTCCCATCCAGACTGTAGCCCAGAATTCTAGTGTCCCTGGAATATTCTCCAGATCAGCCCTAGCCAAGATAAAGCGCTTACTGACAATCAGGCATTATCGCTTACTTATATTAGGCATTCAATTAAGTATTTTACCACGAATTACTAAACCATTAAAAGCCAATACAGACCATTATACAGATAAAGCATTGAATCCATGGAGTGTTATCATTAAAGCCATCATAAATCACAAACACAGCAGTACAATCAGCTTACTAATAAATACCATCATCATGATGGAACACTAGCCAGCTAGCTATAATTAACACCTTGTTTATGTTGCTATTAGCAAGCGAGTTATTTATGTTTAACTTCTGTACTCCAGTGGCAGCTCATTATGATACTACCCAGCTAATTTATTCGCAAAATAATGCTATTTAACTTGCTTTAACCATATGGAATATACATTTTTACATTATTACATTTTTAAAGATTTCAAACTAGTTTTCAGATTACTTCTAATCTGGCACATTATTCAGATGGGGTAAGCAGTACAGTTCACCTCATGGGTTATATTAGGAACTTTATACTATAAGAGGAAGAGCTCGGCAGGAGGGACCTCTTCAGACCAGTGTTATACATAATTATAACTGTAACAAGATGGCTGTCCTGCATATCTTGAGGTTTTTTGACATGCTAGTTATTGGTGCATCCTCAGAAGTTAATGGTAGGCGTTTGCAAGATTTAATACCGACATAAAAGACTGGTGGTGTGTGATATAGGACACAGTGTGACGCTAGGTCTGAATTGGCTATTACAGAAAAAAAGCACAACATTAGTTGGAAAGGTTTGAAGAATATCTACCACAGCTTGAATACCATTATTGTCCTCTGTATTACTATAAATACTAGCTAGAATATACGTGCTAGAATAGACGGCGTGAAATATTTTTATGGCTCTGACGTGAGCTCTATAAGATATAGCTTTTAATCATGCTGAAGTACAAAAGGTATGCAGACAAGTGCGTGTGAAAATGCTGATTTTGTGCCAGCTATGTGCTCACGTACACATGGTTAAGTGTGAAGTATTAGAAAGCTACACGGCTGCCTCTTTTCACTTGTCTCCCTTCTTTTTTTTCTCTCTCTCACAGACATTTCTGGCTCACTCTTCATGTTGTAGTTAGCTGGCTTCAATGCTATGAGTTATGTTAATTGTTTTGTCAGTGCTTCAGTGGAGCAACTTCTAGAATCAGCCACCCTGAGCATTTTCTGGCAGTGAGTATGGGAAACAGGGTTGCCAGGTCTGTGTTAATGAAGCAAAGCATAAGCAAGCCTAATTTAAGAACACAATGAATTGTAGTGTTTGAAAGGGAAAAAAATACATTTTAAATAGAAATAAAAGAACTGTTAATAATTCTTTCACTGAGCCATTATTGCCGCATTATTGTCAGTAGCTATGAAAATGAGTAGCTCACCTCAATGCTACATTTATAAAAGGAGACTATCTGCTAAAGCATACTGAGAGGTTTAAAGGCGTGTGGGTGTTTTCATGGTAATGTGTGTTTGTAATGATTTTGTGGTCCAGTAGAATTTGGATACAATTACACAGAACAGCCAAAGCAGATCAGCAAAAAACCACCTGCCTAATATTGTGTAGGTCACCCTTCTTCCACCAAAACAGCTCTGACACATCAAATGCATGGACTCTCCAAGGTGTGCTGTGGCATCTGGTATCAATACATTAGCAGCAAATCTGTCAAATCCTGTAAGTTGTGAGGTAGACCTCTATGGACGGACTTGTCCAGCACAAACTTGGTCTGCAACAATGCTTAGGTAGGTGGTACATGTTAAAGAAACCTCCGCATGAATGCCAGGACTGGTTTCCAAGCTTACCAAGATGTACACACTGCCTCCGGAGTTTGCCTTCTTCCCATAGTACATCCTGGTGCCATCTCTTCCACAGGTAAGCAACACATGCACACCCGGCCATCCACATGTTGTAAAGGAAAACATGATTCATCTGACCAGGCCACCTTCTTCTACTGCTCCATGGTCCAGTTCTGATGCTCACATGCCCATTGTAGGTGCTTTCGGTGGTGGACAAGAGTCAGTATATACACTCTGACCGGTCTGCGGCTACATCACAGCAAGCTATGATGCACTGAGTGTTCCGACACCTTTCTATCATAGTTCAGCATTAACATTTTCAGCAGTTTGTGCTACTGTAGTTCTTCTGTGAGATCGGACCAGATGGGATAGTCTTCGAGAACTGACTGTTAACTTGCTGCGTAATACATCCCACCCCTTTACAGGTGCCATTGGAATGAAATCAATGTTATTCACTTCACCTGTCAGTAGTTTTAATGTTATGGCTTACCAGTGTGTGTATATATAAATGTGTATGTTTATTAATAGAGATGGCATGATCCAATACCCAGTATCGGGCCGATAACATCAGATTCTGGATCCTGTAACAAATGGCAAAGACTGGAATTGTATTTGGACCTGGAAATGCTTTACATATAAAGAGACTTAACTGTTTTGTTGTTGTTAATATTCATTTTATTTTTATATATACTTTTTTACTGTGAGGAGCTTCTGTTTAGAAAAGGATATTTTAAAGCTTAGTAGATTTTAAAGAAAACATTATTGGATGGATGTTGGTATTGGCTGATGATCAAGATTTGTATCAGTATTGGTATTGGAGAACAAAAAGTGACATATTGTTTATTTATTAATGCATATACAGTATAAGGGCAGTTAATCAAACCTGGAGTGGGCATGTTACCTCACATCTCCAGAGTCTAGGATTCAACCCTGAACTCTATTCCTGCTTTGTTCCCGGAATACGATCCCGATCCACCGCACCTCTGTCCAGAATGAAGTGGTTAATGAAGATGAATAAATATAAAAAATCTAAAGCACAGGTTCCCATGCCTGATCACAGAGTAACTCATATCCTGCATATTTTAGTGTTTCCTGTGCCAACACAACCAGTTCAACCTAGGAAGTGTTGGAAGTAGGGAAAGCACTCAAATGTGTAGGAATGCTGTTTTGTGGATGTGTGGCTGGGGCTAATTTATTATTATTATTTTTAAGGTGAATGTAATGGTAAGTGAATGTTTATAGAGATTATAACCAGACCAGTGTGAAATATGACGAGTGTTACCCGTCTCTCATTTCAAGTATTGTGTCAGACGTATTGTGTTGAAGTGAACCTTGTCCCACCTGTTAGACATGTCAGTCATGCACAGCAGACAATAGACAATCAACAATAGTCTGTGTGTGTTTAACGGATAACCCTTCCTATGTGACACCTGAGTGGATACACACCTGCGGCAGTATGAAAGTGATAGGGAAGGTTGCTTTTATGCTTGTTGTTTTACACCATTTGACCATTTTTCTGCAACAAAGAGGATTAGTGCATTTCTCTTCACACCAGCAAGCAGCTCAACTAAACACTTAAGTGTATACACACACACACACACACACACACACACACACACACACACACACACACACACACACACACACACACAAACCAGGCCTTGTTGCAGTAAATACATCTGGGTTAAAAGCAGGTAATGAAAAGCACAGACTGTCTAATCCGAGACGGAAGGCAGTTTAACAGTTTCACGCTAGTTTGGCATCAATGCAGTCCATGTCTCTGCTTGTTCTACTCGCGGTCTGATACCTACTAGCGAGACAGAGAAAGAATTAACCTAACAAGGCCTGTGTTACAGTATTTCACTGTAATGCTGATGGGAATGGGTTGTAGGGCAGCTCTGGATCAGTTGGTAGAGTGGGTTGTCCACTAATCGTATGATTGGCAGTTCGATTCCCGGCCCACATGATTCCACATGCCGAACTGTCCTTGGGTGAGACACTGAACTCTGAGTTGCTCCTGATGGCAAGTTAGAGATATAACCATATCATTTGTTTTTAATGGGGCCTTTGTTTTTACACTTCTGAGTTCCTGAAGGAAGCACAAGCAGGTTAAACTGCACAGTGAACTTTCTGAGGTAAACTTGCAGCATAGAAAGTGCTATTGTAGCCTTACAAACAGACAAAGAAAAACAATCCAGATTTAGAGGTTAGCACGTTTGCTTCGCAAAAAATACTTAAAAATGAGTGTATGCAATCAATTGCATATAAAATCTATTTTCTGTATTATATGTATTTTCAGGTTAGCGCGTTTGTCTCACACCTCCAGGGTCCGGGGTTCAAGTCCCGCCGGGCCATGTGTGTGCGGAGTTTGCATGTTCTCCCCGTGCATTGGGGGTTTCCTCCAGGTACTCAGGTTTCCTCCCCCAGTCCAAAGACATGCATGGTAGTCTGATTGTCATGTCTAAAGTGTCTGTAGTGTATGAATAGGTGTGTGAGTGTGTATGTGATTGTGCCCTGCGATGGATTGGAACCCTGTCCAGGGTGTACCCCGCCTTGTGCCCGATGCTTACTGGAACAGGCTCCAGGTTCCCCATGACCCTGAAAAGGAGTAAGCAGTAGAAGATGGATGGATGGATGGATGGATGTACTTTCAGTAATCAAAAAAATATATTTTGTATCTGCCCCTATATTCTGGTCAACTCTGTTACCGCTGTTATAAAACTGCATAAAAATCTCCAAAGCATTCATATAAAAAGCACATGATCTGCACCCAATGATGTCACTTCCTCTAGCGGGAAACTTTGGAAGGCAGTGAGGTATGTCATGCTTCTCCTCTCATTAATTTGTATCAAATGTTTAGGACACACCAATAATAGATTAATTATATTTCAAATCTGTTATTGTGATATTATAGTTATGCTCTCATTCATTTTTTTTTTAATTATGTGATGAAAATCCATAAAATTCAGTTTTTAGACATGCCATTTATTAGCACATGTAGTTAAAGCACAAAATGTAAACTCTATTAATGTTTTAAAAAGTTTAATGATGATGAATAACACGTTAAATGGGTTAAATGTTCCCAATCACAGTTAAGCATTTTGCATTATTTTACCATCAATGTCAGCTCTGTTTGTTTAAAACCAGCTCGGTTTTGCTTTAAAAATGATCATTATACGGGATTTATTGTTAACAAATTGATCAGAAGCTGCTTAGCATAGCTAACATTCTTAGTGCATACAATTATAAAGCATTTCATTCATTTTTAAAGCTATGTTTATAGAAAATGTGCACCTTCTTGGCAACTTTTCAGTTAAATGGGTTGATATTTTTACTCTAAAACAAAGTCTCTGTCTTATTAGACTTAAAGTTGAATTAAAATGTAGAGACAAAAGTTTTCTTAATAATAATAATTAATCAATTTGTATAGCGCTTTTTACAATGGACATTGTCTCAAAGCAGCTTTACAGAAATATCATTTTTACATTTACAAGCGACTTACTAATGAGACACACTCACACACCAATGGTAGCAGAGCTGCCATGCTAGGTGCTAGCTTGCCATTGGGGGCAACTTAGGGTTCAGTGTCTTGCCCAAGGACACTTCGGCATGGGATCACCCGGGCCGGGATTCGAACCGCCAACCCCACGGTTGGTGGATTAGTGGACAACCCGCTCTACCGACTGAGCCACAGCCGCCCTGAGAAGACAGGGTTTTAAATTGTATTACATTTTTCGTCTGCATATATTTGACCCAATTTGTCTGTTACGGAGTTGACATTTTTCTGTTAGTACACTGATTTTCAGAATAAATATTTAAAATCTTACAATATTGTAAGAGTCTGTCTCACTCATACATATATGGGTGAGATGGGATTGCACGGGTGGTGGAGCTACCTCCCTGAATTTTTGCTCATTTGACTGAATAACTTCAATAAATTTAATTAGAATCACTATTTGTCCTACAGTGAAGTCTATTTTATTTGACATTTTAATTGCTTTATTCAATTTCCCTTGTATTTCTTACTTGAATACTATTGTTAGACCTACCTGAGAAAACATATCATTATCATGAAATAAGATTGTAGTCATATCACCCACCTCTAAACCTCTAGACTGGTTATTCCAGTCTTGAATTTAACAGAAAATGTGAAATGTACTTCTTAATGCAGTAAATATCAGAAAACCTGCTGATAGGGATTTTTTTTTTCATTTTATGAATTAAAATGAAAAAAAAAAAAAAAGTTACAAGAACGGAGCTGTGTTCAGAAATGAGTTTGTTGCGGTAATAAAGCAAGAAGCTTATGGCTAAGACATGCTGCTAAGTGTAACTCTACTCTCTCTCTCAGCCTATATAACTGTGGGGGAGAGGCATCAAATCATTGAAATGTCAGCTCAAGTGTGATGCAAATGAACCTGTTTTGTTATTGTATTTTCATACACTTGTAAAATAATAAAAGTTCTACGTATACCTCTATATCCCTTTTTTCCTTTGAAAACATTGTATGATAGGAAACTAGTTGAGGTGCTGATGACATTAAATAAAAATGTTAAATGGCAATGGCTAAATGTAATACTGGTCATTTTTGTTACATTTATGTTGCCATTGGTGTGTGAAGGTTAAAATATTCATTCTACAGCTCAGTATTGAGTTTACAATCGCAATTTAAAATCTTTTTTCAATTTAAATACTTTCTGGACTCGGACTTAAGTCCAACTCACCCCTTTTTTGACTCTGACTTGGATTCGACTGGTTAAGGACTTGGTCTTGACACTCTCGAACCCGACAAAGGTGGACTCGGACCCAACTCTACTTGCTAGGTTTGCCCTGCTAAACCAAACCAGACATATGTCATTGAGCTCTGTGCAAATGGACCAAAGAAGCATAATTAATTATCTTCACAGACTGGGTTAAAGAGTGATTTGTTATATAGACTGATTTAAATGCCTTGTTAACGCTGGAACAATATATTCCTGCCACTAAAGCATTTAAATTTAATTTACTCTGACTTGATAGGTTAACATTCATCCCTGCCCAATGTTGTGCTGGAGCTCTAGAGTATGTCAGCAATGCACACGTCATGGAGATCAGTCCGCTTTCGTGAGTGAAGCACTTTAAAGCATTTTTGCAGGTATAAATAGCCATTGTATTGTCAGCTATAAAATGTAATGCTTGGTATTCTAACGGCGTATCCTGACGACCTTCGTCAAAGAATTTATGGAGTGCAATGTCGACGTTTTCAGGGGTTGAAGATCACACTGACATTGTTCTAAATATCTCTTTTATTAATAGTGTTTATACGTTTGCTTCTGGCCTGAGGTAATTGGGTGTAGCTATAGTGACCAGTCTAAAAAGCACTTATTATTTTTTCACAACGCTGACGCTGTCTGAGCACATGCTCCTCTCTATCCTCAATGTCCCTGCCTTACTTCTTCCATTTTTATTTCCAAGGCCTTGTTGCCAGCTCTCAGACTTTGAGTGGTCCATCCTGTGCATGGTTATTGATCATGCACTACTATGAGAGACTAGTGTGTGTGTGTGTGTGTGTGTGTGTGTGTCTCAACAGAAGCTCACAGTCCCTGGCAGCCCATCCACAGAATAGGTAATGCCAAGGCAGCCTGAGCTCAAAGTGCAAGAGCAGATTTGCAATTCAAACACAGCCGAGGTGTCTGGGGTGTGAACTTGGACGTACTTACTCCACATGATTTGTGTGAAGGACTGTGACAGGCTGTGGTCACTTGCACTGCAAATCTCAGAAATATCTCCTGACGAAACAGGTCCCTTATATATATATATATATATATAATATATATATATATATATATGAACTGTTCGGCCTCAAACATAAAGATATAAAACTGTAATTTTTTGTTGTGAAGAATCAACAACAGGTGGGACACAATCATGAAGTGGAACCAAATTTATTGGATATTTCAAACTTTTTCAACAAATAAAAAACTGAAAAATTGGGCGTGCAAAATTATTCAGCCCCCTTTACTTTCAGTGCAGCAAACTCTCTCCGGAAGTTCAGTGAGGATCTCTGAATGATCCAATGTTGACCTAAATGTCTAATGTTCATAAATAGAGGTGGCGCTACAAAGTATTAACTTAAGGGGGCTGAATAATTTTGCTCGCCCAATTTTTCAGTTTTTATTTGTTTTTTATTATCACAAAAAATTACAGTTTTATATCTTTATGTTTGAGGCCTGAAATGTGGCAAAAGGTCGAACAGTTCAAGGGGGCTGAATACTTTCGAAAAGGCACTGTATATTTTATATATATAATATACACATTTATTTATTTAAATTTTTGGGGGTAATTCCTATATATAATGACCATTTATCAAAAAATAATATCAATCTCATACTGGCAAATAAATAAGAGTTCTTATGACTTAAATCCTTATGTTTCTGGGATCTGAATTTGGAACGGCAGAGCTTAAGTATAGCACTCCACCATCATGTAATTTACAAAAACATTTAAAACTTTTGCAACTAATTTGAAGTTTTAAGCTATATCATAATAATTAATGCTGAGGTGGTGTAATATGGCCGGACGCAAAACCAAGTAAATGCCCCAAAGCTGATTGTTTTCCTATAACAGCTTGTGTCAACGTGTTTTATTTCTGTTGTATATTGGATGTTTAGTGCAATATCTGCAAAGCAATTTCTTTCACTAGTCTCAGTATTATGTTTTCATGTTATCCGTCTATCCAAGATTATTATTAGAATGATATCTGAAGAACAAGTGTTTTTATTATGTCTATAGAACTATATTTGTAACCAAGCAGATCCTGATAGGATCAAGGTCACAGCAGGGTCAAATATTTGAAATATTTTTTTCTATTAGCTTCCTTCCTGTTTGTCATACAGAGATGTTACGTACACGTTCTCAGGAATTCAAGGCTCATTAGTTTTTTTTAATAAGGCTATCTATTTTTGCCATTATCTCAAGAACGAGTGGTTGAATGCTTCTAAGATTAATATGGAGTTATCATTGTGAGCAGCAGACAAACTGATTTTGGAATTGATCCAGACAGGTTCACAGTCACAGCAAGGTCAAATGTCTGAAAATGTTTTTCTTCAATAGCTTTCTTCATGTTTGAAGTATATTTTAATGGAATTTACAACGATGATTTATTACGAGTTAGTAACAAGAAGGACTAGACTTGTTGGTGGCAGAAGCGTCCCTATTGATGCTTTTTGCAGTCTTGTTTTACTAGCTTCTCTTAATATATATATA
>JAFFST010053946.1:197832-224119 GCA_022414735.1 Noturus placidus
ATATATTAAAAAGCACTTTCATTCATGTTATAGAGAAACAGGAAGTGCTGATATTGGTTTTTACAAGGCATTGATATTGGAGACAGCTTCTAATTAAACATTTCCTTCCAGAAACCTCACCATATCAAGAATTATGAGGTGGGTGATTAACACACTCGCCTCCCATCTCTGGGGAATTCCGCCTCCATTCTGTGTGTGTGGAGTTTGCATGTTTTCCCTGTGGGTTTCTTCCGGGTACTCTGGTTGTCTCCCCTAGCCCAAAAGATATGTGGTGTAGGTTGATTGACATTTCCAAATATTCTGTAGTATGTAAATGTGTGTGATTGTCCCCAGCGATGTCCAGGGTGTCCCCCACGTTGTGCCCCGAGTTCCTTAGGATAGGTTACAGGCACCCCACAACCCTGTGTAGGATAAGCGGTATGGAAAATGGATAGATGGATGTAATATATGCTTAAGGATATTCCTGACAAATGAATAGCTCAGTATATGTGGAAGTGGAGCTGTTCAGTATGTGTGCTAGCTCTGCAGTCCTGCTGGTGTCCAGCTCTCCCAGGCTTTATGAGGATCAGATCTGCAGGATGGGGCAGAGGCGTGAAGCGAGATGAGGACGTCACTCATCTTAATGTGCTGTCACTTCTGTTTTTAGGTCCATAATTCTTTTTATTTTCCCTCCAGATCCAAATTAACTGACCTAATAAATGTAACAACAAGATGTAAAAAGCCAAAGAAAGAAATAGTGATGGAGAACAGACTTTAATCCATCTTTATCTTTCCTTTGTCTGTTTTTTCACTTTATATCCCTTGTTGAAATGTGCTGTGCTTTACTGTAGACTAAAAGATTCAATCCTAAAGCTTGCATCAGTATTTCACAAAAGTATATTTGAGATTTGATGATTATATGAAGTTATGTACTAGCTCCCCAAAATCTAAAAAATAAAATAAAATAACCATGCTACTGTATTATGTCATGGTTATTTTTTTCTGTGTGTTATTCATATATCATTTATTCATTCCGCTTAAGGAATGGTTTTATCGTGATCAGCGGTATATCCAGAGGTTATTCCAGGAGTAAGGATACACAATGGACAGGACACCAGGCACTTTCATTGAATTCTGTTTTTCAGATAATTTTTCTTCTGATTTTTCCTTACATTTTAGATAGCGTTCTTGTAGAACGATCACATTGCAAGTTTAATGTCTTGGAATTTGTCTGTATTTATTTACTTGATTATTTATACATTTGCCTATTGATGAGTTAAATGCTATACTGATACTGTACATACTGTGGAGGAAAAAAGTATTTGATCCCCTGCTGATTTTGTACGTTTGCCCGCTAACAAAGAAATGATCAGTCTATAATTTTAATGGTTTATAACAACAAAAAATAAAATCTAGAAAAACGCATGTAAAAATGACCGTTACCAAGTACTTTTTCAGGTTTGTCGGATCAGTGTGTTAACCCAGTCGGCTTCTGTTGCCTTTTGTTGGTGTTAGTTTTCAGACTGAACATGTTCAATCGGCGTCTGTCGGATCGTTTAATGTCTGAGCAGTGTGTACAAGTTTCCAACAAACTCTGACCTAATTTGACCTGGGCACGAACCGTTACCATGATGATGAGGCAAGCGTCCCTGCAAACCCCATAGAAATGAAAGCCCGTGTGCTAGGTGCTAGGCACACACACTTCGAAATAGACCGTATCCATGCATTATTTAATTCTTGCATGTGAGGGCTAGTTTATTGTATTATAAAACTCTCCTCAGGTGTTCTCACCGTTTGCAGGACTGATAACATATAAAACTAACTCGAGACTAGGCTAGTTTGGTGTCACTAGCCAAGTGGAGGCACAATTTAGCTATCGCTGTAGGAGTTTAGCTGCTACAGTGCCATGCAAAGCACATTATCTGTCCTTATGCTCTGGTCAGATCATGTTCACGTAAACTGGAATTCATATAGACGTTTACACGCCAAATTGTTTTCATGCTCAGCATCAGAGGATGCTAGTGTTTCAGTTTCAACCCCGTATATCCGTTTTCCCCCTCACACTGACTGTGAGCTAGCGTTGGTGGATTTGAGAGCTGTCAGCCAATAAGACGCGAGTATTTCCATGTGATTTCCTGTAAACGCTGTCTGATTGGCCTCGCCTCCATTCACCGCCGTCTTCTTTTACTGACGTTCAGTTACGTAATGACAAACCGCTCCAAGTGGAGAATTATTTGTGGCTTAAGGAGTCGTCTCTGGGGCTACAACCCTGAACGCCCAACCCAGGTTACACCCCCGGATAAACCGGGTAGAATATCGAAAGCTTTGCACATCCTCTCCAGAGACTGCAGTTCTCTTTATAAATGTAAATAAGTGCACCTTCTCTCACGTCGCAACAACCAAGGCTTCGCCCACAACCTATTTCACGGCACGGAAAGACTCTAGTAATTGTAAAATTTTGATTGTGGTAAAAAGATGATTAATTTTTAACCCTATCTGACTCTCCGTAAAAACGTTTGTTGGTGTCTGATGGGGCAGTGTGAACATGACCGTCGCGTTTCCCAACAGTCTAAATCCCACCGGAAAACTTTTAAAAGTTGGTGATTGTCGGCATCTGTCTGTGCAGTGTGCTTTACAGGTGCTTCCTCTGAGACACAGGAAGTCAGCCAACCACATGTTTTCAAACCGATACTAAAGATACCTTGAGCTCACAGACGCACATGATTGGTTACTGTCACTGTGATTGAACATTAAACCCCAGCTTATTGCTCAGGTATTTCAATAAAATACATTATTCAGTAATAGTTTGAAAATGTAGTTACAATAGTGAGGAATTTAATTCTAGGGTTGAAAACGTATTAATTGAGCTTCCCCCATTTTACTAGACTTGACAAACTTAAAGTGAGAAGAACCTCTGCTTAACTCCAGCAGGTAAATCCCAGCTTGTCCTGGAAGGAAGAACATAGTAGAAATATAGTCTGGTATAATTGGGGCTATGATAGAAATTAACCTGGCATTTATGTGTGAATTTCTGTGAAAATAGCTGGAAGACTGTTTGTATGATTGGATATACATCTGTGTGTGTGTGTGTGTGTGTGTGTGTTTGTGTGTGTGTGTGTGTGTGTGGCAATATGCTTGTACCATGTACCATGATGCCACATCTCTACTACACTGTAAATCAGTGTGAGATGTGAGATCCGAGATGTACACTAATACCCTTCAGCATGACTTTGTGACTTCACTGCACACCTGCAACCAGCTTTCAGTACAAATGCACGTGTGTTTGCATGTGTGAAATGTTCCTGTATGTGAATCCTCTCCTGAACTTCTTGTTTTGCAGAAAAGAAGAGAAAGAAAAACCCCCGCTTCCTTTTTGTAAGGTTTCGAATTCTGCTCCTTGTTTTGACCGCCCTTTTCACAGATTACAGAGACAAGAAAAGCAAGAAAGGTTGTCATGCGGATTGCACTGTGCTGCTATCCAGGGAAAAAAAGCATTGTCTGTCCAAGGAGAAAGATAATTGTTTTGTCTATTGAAGTCCTCTTTCTGTCTTTCCCTCGCTCTGTTTCCTTAAGTTCAGACTTTTTGATTCTTGCAAGGAATCCATGCTCTTCTTACAGAGATCTCTCCGTATGTCTGAAGGGAATATCAATGCGGGTTTTATCTCGGCAGCGTTGACACATGCTAAAACTTCAGCGCTTGAAAGAAGAAAAAGACACACAATCAGAGATGCATGTGTTCTTGTGGATGGGGGCACGGCTGAAAGAGGACCTGCATTGTCCTTGTCAGAGGATGGTAAATGAGATTGATGAGACCTAAGACATTCTTGTGGTCATGCAGGACCACAGGAATCATTACAGCAAGTTCTCGTTTATTGGCTTTAAAGTTTGGAACCCTCTGGACGTTTGATGTGACTGATGGAATCAGAGTAAGTGTAAAAGCCAAGTAGGAGATAATTGTATGTGCAGGTAAGTGGAATCTGTAACTGATAGAGTTTGTCTCAAAGGCTATGCGTCTGCCCTCATAGCCTGTGTGTGGGCGTTCTGAGGAATGCCAGCTGATTGGCGGTTAGACAACAGCAGATTATTTTAGCCAGTAAAGCCACAGTTTCCATGTGGGGACTCAAATCAGTAAATGGGGAAAGAAAGGTTAAAGATGGTTATCTTGTGCCTATTATAATGGTGGCCCTGCTTTAAAGATCTCTCATGACTTTAAACGGTTCGCTGCAAATGACAACTCCTGCCAGTTATCTAGGATCTTCATTCCAATGTGTTTTTTTTTCTTTCTGTATTTCTATTTGTTTTGTTTGGAATAGTCTGTCTCTTTTATCCCACACACACACACACACACACACACACACACACACACACACACACACACAAACCCGAAACTCGCTGTTATTCAGGCATGAACGATAATGCATGTCTGCTAGTGTAAGCCATAATTTGTCAACAATTTGCATCACCTTAGTGTAGACACTAATCATTGTGTGTATAGTACAATTTTCTCTTCACACAAAATGTTATGAATTGCATTAAATTCATAGCATTTGATCCAACTGTGATTTCCTTTGAATCTGATACACAAAGATGCCGGGATATTATGAAAGTGGGTATTTTAGAAAATAAATGTAAATAGTCTACAATAAAGGCAGATGCAATAGACTTTAACGATATGCTTGTCACAGATCTGGATATAAGTAAATAATCTTAATAATCTAATAAGACAGTTTGGTTATTTTTTGCATCACACGGGTGCTCCACTTTTAATTTGCGTCACAGAATCTTTAATGGACGTTGACATTTTTTTTTTTTTTTTTTTTAAACAAGCCACGTTGTCAGTTTGCTAATTAGATCATAGATGGAAACTCTCCCCTTTCGGAGCTAATGTCTCTAGCCTTGAGGCTTGAGTCTGTGGATGATGACCTGCCTTCAGCTACATAATGTACATATTCATGTGATTGTATAAGCCACAACAGAGGACCTGCTACAGAAGCTGAGGTTCATGGTTAGAGTTTCTGAACTTTACTAAGACTTTATTTTTCATACATTTATTTGTAATTTAGAAAATCTTTAAAATACTTTACTGGGTCTGTATGCGGACTACAGTCAGCTAACGATTCCTGGTAGACAGTAGTTTACATTTTTATCCAAAGCGACTTACAAATGAGAGCACGCACACACACCCATACACACCCACCCCAATGGTAGCAGACCTGCCATGCAAGGTGCTAGCTTGCCATCGGGGGCAACTTAGGGTTCAGTGTCTTGCCCAAGGACACTTCAGCATGGGATCACCCGGGCCGGGATTCGAACCCCCAACCCCACGATTAGTGGATTAGTGGACAACCTGCTCTACCGACTGAGCCACAGCCGCCCTATATAGTTCTTAATCCTGGGGAAAGAGATTTGGTGTTTGATACCACACACTTGTCTAGATGATTGCCTGTGTTTCTAAGAAACACTTTTTCCTCCTGGCTGTTTAATGTCTGCAAAAAAAAAAAAAAGGATTACATTCCCGAAGCCAAAGCCATGACTCCAAAAGGTAGAGTAGACAGTCCATCTTCCTGATTGGTTGAATGTTGGTGCATTTGGGTTCTCTTTCTTTTAACAGACCTGAGACCCCTGTGGTGTGCGGTCAGGAGAGGCAGTGCCTCCTCTGTGTCATCATGAAATAATGATAAAAATATAAACAAAAAATATTTGTCCACTGATCTGTGATAGATTCATTATTGTATGGTTCCAAGCATTCCAATGATTTTGATAGACATCATCGCTGAATTAGTGTCTTTTTCCTTTTCAATTATGAGGGAAAGATGCGAAGGGAGGAAGCAACGATCTGAGCTTCCACTCGGATTGCGCAATTCCTCACAAACTGGGATGAGCTGCTAATTTTGCTTGAGAACATGCAAGCGATCTCTCTGTATGTCACCAATGTAATGTTTGTACACACTTTTATTATATGTCCTCACAGTCCATAGTCTAGGTCATGTATTTCACGCATGTGTATAACATATTAGTCTTGCTGATCACACATAAAGCCACAGTGAAAAAGCAGGAGGGGAGGCAGCCAGAACCTCTGCCTCACTGAAAAGGGCGTGTGTGAGCATACAGGCTTGTTCTGCTATTGTTCTTCTTCACGTATTACAGACAAATGGCATTGTGGGTAATATGCTAACTAAAAAAGTAAAGTAGAGAAAGTTAAGTGCACCGCATTAGTCCGTTTTTATTTAAATTTTTTGCCCTGACTGCAAAAATGGAAGATTATATGGATATATATATATGCCAGTAAGATTTGCTTCAAATGATGTACAGAGAGAAGACAGCACACTCTTTTCAGATGGAGTGGTACACTCGAAAACACTGCCTGTGTGGTTGTGCTATGAGAAACCTCCTTTTCTGCTTTCCCTGCCTTTTGTTCTCGACGGGTGACAATGTCTGGACTACAACGGGATTTTGTGACTTAAAAAAATATACCAAGAAGCCTCAGCAGACATGAAAGTTCAAGTACTCACATTCAAAGCCAAATTGCTTTAAAAACTTTTGGAAGCGCAAGGACAGATTTGTCTTTGAACGAACAGCGGAGACTGAATATTAGCGTCCACAATGCTAAGGTAAAGGAAAACCGAGAGATTTTAAAAGACCTCATTAATGCAACTTGCTTGCTAGCCAAACAGCAATTAGCATTTCATGGTAACAATGAGAGTATGACCTCTTCTACTTGTGGCAACTATGTAGAACTATTACATGCTTTTGCTGAGAACGATGATAGGTTAGCTAGACATTTGAAGACATCCACAGTGTTTTCTGGATCATGAAACAGAATTCAGAACGATTTCATTAAAGCAATAAATGATGTGATTAGAAATGATATAAAAAAGGAGATTAATGCAGCCCTATTTGTTGCTGTAGAAGTAGACGAGACAACGGATGTCACAAACAAAGCCCAGATCTGTCATTTTGTGTTATGTGGCTAAAAGTGAGGTGTCCTGTGAAGTGAGGGAGGTGTTTTTGGGATTTGATGATGTGAGTAATGACAGACGAGTAAAGGTAAGACCATGCATACACTGCTGTACAGTCCATGACAAAATAAAAGACCAGACCTTTTTAAATAATAAATAAAATAATATATATATATATATATATATATATATATATATATATATATATATATATATATAAAACAAATAAAAATAAAATATTTTAAATTAAAAAAAAAAATGTTATTTTAAAGAATAAAACTACATTTGTCTTTTTGTTGTGGACTGTATATACTTTCATTTGTATTGAATGAGTATGAATTTGTCGAATTGTGATCGCAAATTAAGAACACACACAGGGTGCAAAGCAAATGTGCCCTCTCTGAGCCGCTATAAATTTAACCTTCTTCTTTGGCCAAATATGTACCTTACCTATGTGTGTGTAAAAAATGCTGATATGGGATATGAAACATAACCAGTAGTCAATGTGCAAGCAACCAGTTGAATGGGGAATTTATGCTACTCTGTTAAATTCATATATTTGTAAATCTGACTTTGAAAGAGTCAGTGCCTCCCCAGCCTCGAACCTCACCGCATGTCACTGCTGAGACCTCACCTTTAACTGTGGTTCAAGCAACAAGTAAGTATGAAGTTATGAAGTTATCATATAAGAACACATTATTATTATTATTATTATTATTATTATTATTATTATTATTATTATTATTATTGATTATAACATGCACTGGGTGATTTGTTTTTTAAATATATGGGAATATTTTAATACAGTGTTTTTAAACATAACAGGTTCTTCAGAAGTGCAGTTTGTTTTTCTGCACTACTGGTTTCAGAATTATCAGCACCCCACACTTGTGCCGAGTTTGTGGTAATTTGCAAGTTGTAATGACGGCATTTTCCACCTCAGCATGTTTTAGGTGTGAGACGGGGAAAAAAAAAAACCATGGGTTACATTTACACAAAGGTGTCTTTTTGTTTTCGCTGTCAGAGCATGTAAAGCTCATTAAAAAATGAACAAACAACTTAAACCACACTTTTACAGTTACAGGCCTGAGTGGCTGTTGATTCTGTTCTACTATAGTGAACTTCAAACATTCATGCAACATTTGGACTGAAATCGCAGCACAGCAACAACAGCAGAGAATGGCGAGTATAATTAGCAAGAAATTATCCAGCTAACCATAGTTATATGAACGATAACTCATATGTTGATGATTGCCTCTTCAAAAGAGCGATTATTATGTTCAGTTTTATAGCTTTAACCAAATACTGGTGCATGCTCATATACTTAGTTTTATGCTACATGCTTCTGATTCTTTTTTTTCCCTATGTAGAGGGACTTGAGACCTTTTTATAGGCACTATGTAAAAGTTTTATTAGAGGCCAAGCCCCGAAGGGACTGCAGCCACTATTGTATCTGTTACTTTTCTTCTTCTTCTTCTTCTTCTTCTTCTTCTTCTTCTTCTTCTTCTTCTTCTTCTTCTTCTTCTTTCTCTTCTTCTTCTTCTTCTTCTTCCTCGTCTTCTTCTTCTTCTTCTTCCTCGTCTTCTTCTTCTTCCTCTTCTTCGTCTTCTTCTTCTTCTTCGTCTTCTTCTTCTTCTTCTTCCCCACTGGGAGTCTGTGGCAACCCTATGAACCATACATAGCACACTCATAGATATGACCATGAGTAATATCTGTACCAATTATGGGGTCTCTAGGACCAACTCTATAGCGCCACCACTAGTTAAAAATTCACATTTCAAATGGTTGAAAAACGTGATTGAACCGAACTTTATAGATTCATATTTTTTAAAAAGTTATGGTGTCACAAATGTAATGACGTTGACCCAAAATTGAATCAGAGGCTGTATCTCGGCCATACTTTAATAAATCGTAATTGAACTTGATCATCAGCATCATGAGCTGAGGGTCCATGCCGAATTTGAGAATTAACCCACCTACAGGTCATGAGATTTGAAAAATGTATATTTTTGCTTATAACTTTTGAATACTTTGTCAGAAAATTATGATTTTCGTTGACTCATGGTGAATCAGAGCATACCAATTTTACCAGGTTCGGACTGTGTTGCACTTGCTGCGCCTTTGGTGCTTGGCCCTTTTAAACACTGCTTGCAGCTTTAATTATTATTATAACTGCTCCAACAATCATTTCTGTATATATCTATCTACAGTAACCTCCTGGCAGAGCCAACCAGGTTTTGGTGTAAAAAAAAATCCTTGTACTAAATTTAAAACGCCATCATTCTTCAGTCCCTGAGAAATGAGTCACAAAAGCATGGCGAAAGCATCAATAATCTGCCATGTTGTGTGTGTGTGTGTGTGTGTGTGTGTGTGTTATCACACATGCCTGTGTTCTCACTCAGCATGAGAGCACCCTCCCCTGAATAAACACTCGCAAACATAAACACTCCTGTGCTGAAGTAGCAGCATTGTGTGCGCGTGTGAGTAGGCGGATGTGTATGTGTGTGTGCTAATAATGTTTCCATTCTGTGCTGGGTTGTCTCAGCTCAGGTGTGTGTGTGTGTGTGTGTGTGTGTGTGTATGTGTGTGAGAGAGTGAGCGAGAAAGAGAGCGAGACACTGTGGTTTTATCAGCATGTCAACATGACGAAACAGGACACGATGATTATTGCTCCTCCACCCACGCACACAAACATGCAACAACACAAACCACATCATTAGTGTGGTATGAGAGTCTCCATGCCACCGAACCTTCCTCCACCTGAGCATCTCCCCCTCCTTCCCTCTCCTCCTCCCTCCATCACGCCATTTTTAGCTCCTGGTTTTGCAAGGACCCATAAATTACCCGTTGACAGCAGCTTTAATTTGTACAGAGTGTGCTTGACTGCTTTCTCTCACACACACACTCTCACACGCACACGTACGCACACACACACACACACACACACACACACACACACACACATGCTTGTATGCACATGGCCAGGCAGGCTTCCATAATGAGGTCAATATATATTCATTGTAGCGTCACTTGAGATAGCAGAGCGCAGTGGAATGTGTGCCCTCTATCAGTCCCAGTGGCTGTAAAAAGGAGCTGATTGGCAGGGCATGCTGGGATGCCCAAATGCCTCATCACTAATGCATGGCTTGGGCAGCGCCATGATTTAACTAATCATACATACTCTTTCATCCTGTGTGTCAGGGGCTAGTGCACAGCCGCTTTCATTTCTTGCCAGTGCTACATTATTGATGACCCTGATGTCATCTATTCAAATGAAGCTCTTTTATATCATACTGTCTTTATTGGAAGACTCCAGTTATTTTATTTTATTTTTTCAACCTGTCCATGGCATCTGTGGTTTACTAGCAATTGCTATAGACAAGACTTTCAACATGGTTCTCTCAACTGAGACGATAACTTCTTTAATTCTTTCCTTTTCAGTAATGCAAACAGGAGAATCTAGCCAGAAATGTACTCTTACTACATTTAAATGCAGTCAAATATTAAAAAGTCAACCTTTTTATCAGATGAAATTTAGTTATGTCATGATTTCAATATTAATGTCTTCAAAACTCTTATTAGCAGCTACACCTTTGGCCTGAAAACATTCAATCTCTGTTAGTTTGCATGACTCATATAGTATGTAAGTAACCAATATTTTTCCATATCAGTTACATTAGCTACTGGAATCAGTGCTAGTCTAAACTGTCATTAGCAAAGAGAACAGGCTAATTTAGAGTGCGTCTCAAATCAGCTTCCTAGTTCAGAAGTCAGGACACTGATCAGGGAGTCGGCCATTTTAAGCTCCGTTCCAATCGCACAATCCTTCCAGTCTACAGGAACTTTCACTTCCTGAAAAAATCCCACAGTGCACAGCACAAACCAGGGAGCATCAATGCTCACTATGTTCCCTTACTGGAATTGACGCCATGTTTTCTGAAGCCTCTCAGCTCAAAAAAATGGTGGGTGAACTCTAAGCCAACTTTGTCTACAAATGTAAGTAGCTTGTTAGCATTGTTGTAGCTCTCAAATAATTTCTTACGCTAGTGACTTTTAACTTGACTTTCTATACACAGTTTGTTTGAGTCTAATGATTTTTAAGTGTTTAATGGTTTTTTAAATCCACTAGCTAGTTTACGATCCTGCTTGAAGTACCATGACAGAAACACGTGCGATTAAGCTAACAAATTTATATGACACACAACCTCAGGAAGATATCCGTCCTGCGTGTTGATGATAAGTGCCAGTGGTAGCATTTTACAACATGAATACGTAGTCATGGCACCGGAAATTGAGTCATCAGTGTCCCAATGTTTAGTGAACCAGGGTCCTTAACAGTGACCGAACTCGTGTAGACAATATACTGATTCTCGAGGAGCTGATTGAGATGTGCCTTTAGTTAAATATAGCCGCTTAATGTTGTCAAATTAGATGGAATTCATGCCTTCTAGGTTGCAAAGGGGACGTCTCATTGTATACGAGGCTCTGCTTACTCTAGCATACTGAAACATTTTACTGAGGTAGTGCTGTTGTGCTCATCCTATATTTCCACAATACAGTCCAGTTCCTTGTCTGAGTCTATATTCATACACACATCGATTGCTGTAGTGCTATCTGCATTATATAGCATAAGCAGGTCACAGCAGATGACGAATTTTCATGATTTTTTGTTTTTTTTTACTGCATTAATGAACTTGATTTGATGACTTATACGTAAATGTAAATAAAACACATGGAAGCCCAGTCATTGGCAAGATGAGAGCAGAAGATCTTCGAAATCTGTAATGAGTACTTGGAAGTTCTATGTAAAAATATAAGGAGTACATAGTACATTTTATTCCCTTGGAAATGTAATTAAGTAATCGTGGAAGCATTTAATTCAAATGATACATAAGTAAAGTATAAATATCTCAAAAATTATACTTCAGTATAGTAGCTAAAGTGCAATTACTCAAGTAAGCCCATCTTTGGGAAAATGTCTGTTTAGGCTAAATCATTCCGATCTTTTAAAATTTCAAATTGGAATTGGTTGAATTGGTTTGTGTGCACATCACCCACTCCGCATATGCACCCTTCAACATTCAACTAGGAGAATATCTAACATATAAAAAGAGAAAACAAACAGGAGAAATAAATGAGTAATAATAATCCATCCATCCGTTTTCCATACCGGTTGTGGGGAGTCTATCCCGAGGAATTCGGGACACAAGGTGGGCACACCCTGGATAGCACAATCACACACATTCACATACTACCGAAATGCCAATCAGCCTACAGCACATGTCTTTGGACTGGGGAAGGAAAGTGGAGTACCTGGAGGAAACCCCCGAAGCATGGCGAGAGCACAGAGTGGAGATGGGAGTCGAACGCCCAACCCTAGAGCTACGAGGCCAGCATGCCCCCTAATAATAATAATAATAATAATAATAATAATAATAATAATAATAATAATAATAATAATAATAGCAGCAAACACAGTCTAGTCCACTTCCGAACCTGACTCCAGCTACACATCAAACAGATAGACAGGTGAGAGAGACAGACAAGACAGCAGAGAGACAAATGAGAGAACAAATGTACAAAATGTGGGCTTATTAGTTTTGTACTGTCATAAATGACACTAATGGCTCTATTGAGATATTTCTCTGTGCATGTAAACTTACAGAGAAACTCTGTATATGCAAAGTTTCTAGTAAAGAAATCTTAAGCATCGTGTGATACTTATATTATATTAAATATATACTAAAGTGTCCATAGTGTATGAATGTGTGTGTGAGTGTGTATGTGATTGTGCCCTGTGATGGACTGGCACCCTGTCCAGGGTGTACCACGCCTTGGGCCCGATGCTCCCTGGGATAGGCTCCAGGTTTCCCCGTGACCCTGAAAAGGAGTAAGCGGTTGAAGATGGATGGATGGATGGATGGATGGATAATATAAAAAACTATTTAATTTTTTCTACTGATAATACTGACAGTATTCGAGCAATTAGATTATAGTTATTGAAAGATTCAGTAATGCCTTCTTAAAATGTCTTGAGTGTGATATTCATGTAATTTCAGCTGCCATACAAGTCTAAGCAAACACAACTTCTGTAAACCAAAGATTTAAGAGTGAAGTATAATCTGTTTTACATTCATTATACGAGAGAGACATAGCTCAGAAGTATGTTTATGTTCTTGTTAAGCTGGAAAGTAATAAATGGAGTGTTAATGGAGCGTGTTTAAACAGTCAAGCCGAAAAGTATGTTCTGGGTGAGCTGCTTGAAATCATCTCTATGTAGACCGAGACCTTGGAGACTAAGCAGCCGTTTTACACGAACTGGTCATGTGAAACCAGCTCTGAATCGTAACGAAACGAGTCCCGGGATGTTTTCTGATGGCTGCTCATAGCCCTGTCTGCAGCCTGGGAGTTATTATATGGGGGAGGGGATGGGAATTAATTTACGGATATCCGCTTTAAATAGCCGTGCATGATTAATGAGGGGTAATTTCATGCTCTGAGCGTCAATTTCCTCCCTCAAATTATATCTATTCCCCAATGCTTCATCATCAAAACTGGATTATTTGTAGCCAAATATCATAGACCTGACAGGCCCGTTCCTGCATACCTGACTCCGAGCTCAGGAGAAAATGATGAGGTTGGGAACACTTCACATAATTCCATTGGGAATTCCACTGTGAGCGCTGAGCGGTAAGAGTTCAGGATGTCATTAACTGTGGACATTCATGCATTTCACTGGAACTGGACACTGAAACTGTCAGCGCCATGTCAAAAAATAATCTTTCAGTTGTACATTATTATTAAGCAAAACCTATAATGTTTTCATGACTTCCTTTTGCAGTGCAGCAGGAAGGACGGATGTCTGGCTTTAGATGTACATTCATCAGAACAAAGCCAAGTTAAATAGGGACTTACAAAAGCCCTTTTTCTGTTTTAATAGGTGCTGTTTAAACCCATGAACCGATTTCCCTTACTGAAAAGAATATGTCCGTTTCACAAAATGAGCCTATGTTTGAGTGTTAGTGAGCACAGAAACACTAGTGTCAGGTCATATTTACTCAATGTTATTCAACCCTTATATTTAACGAGGGTCAAAGTGCCGACATTGTACAACCCTAAATTCTGAAAAAGTTGGGACAGTAAGGAAGATGCTAATAGAAACAAAGAGTGATTTGTAAATGTACTTTAACTTTTATTTAAACAAAAATAAAACATATAAAGACAAGGTATTTGATGTTAAGGTAATTGATGTTTAAGATAAACATTTATTTTGAAATTGATGCATGCAACATGTTCCAAAACATGTTCGTTGGGGCCAATTTAGAATTAATAGAGATGGGACATGTTGAAATAAGAAGGTGATGTGAAACAGGTGAGACACTTGTCTAATCATAGTGTATAAGGAGCCTCCAAAAAAGCAAGGAATGGGTCGAGGCTCGCCAGTCTGCCAACAGATGAGTCGGCAAATAATCCAACACTTTGAGAACAATGTTCCACAGATTCAAGGAATCCGGTCAAATCTCAGTGCGTAAAGGACAAGGCTGAAAACCATGTCTGAATGTGTGTGATCTCTGACGTCACTGTCTTAAAAACTGTCATGAGTCTGTAATGGATATCCTGGCATGGGCTTGCGAATACTTTGGTAAACCTTTGTCGTTCAACACCATTCACCGCTACATCCACAGATGCAAGTTAAGGCTTTACTAAGCAAAGCAGAAATCACAGAAATACATCAACATTGTACAGAAGCACCGCCGACTTCTTTGGGCTTGGTCTCATCTGAAATGGAAAGTAGCGCAGTGGAATCGTGTTTTGTGGTCAGACAAGTTAACATTTTAAATAGTTTTTGGACAAAACAGCCGTTGTGTTCTCTGGGCCAAAGAGGAAAAGGACCATCCAAGCTGTTGTCATTGTCAGGTCCAAAAGCCAGCATCTGTGATGGTATGGGGGTGTGTCTGTGCCCATGGCATGGGTAACTATGAGGGCATCATTAATGCAGAAAGATATGTACGCATTTTGGAGCAACATATGCTGCCATCCAGAGCAGGACAACACCAAACCACATTCTGCCCAGATTACAAGTGCATGGTTGCATAAGAAGTAATATAACAAATAAACAATTAAGGACTAAAACATGACTGTTACATAAATATATAACATAGGTGTTACAAAAATATGCTTTGTGTCGGATGGTTCTTTGCCTCTGTGGTGCATTAAAATCATGCAATACATTGACAAGATAAAGCTGTTATTGGTGTTTGGAGTGAAAAATGAACAGTTAATTTTCATTAGTCATTATATATACGGGTTACAGGTGTTTATACTCAGTGCATTCATTTCGAACAGTGATTAAACTGACTGGAACTTTTTGTTCATTATACAGTTTAAACGCACACCTTCCAGCCAATTAGAATCACAGATCATGGTGTAAAGAAAAATAATCAACGCTTGGGTGGTGTGGCCTAACGTGAAGTTTATTATTTTGATAATTTTCCTGTTAGTTCTCTTGTATCACAGTAATTAGATAATTTCCATTCATCCATCCATCGTCTACCGCTTATTCCTTTTCAGGGTCATGGGGAACCTGAAGCCTATCTCAGGAGGCATCGGGCACAAGGCGTGGTACACCCTGGACAGGGTGCCAGTCCATCGCAGGGCACAATCACATACACAATCACACACCCATTCATACATTATGGACACTTTTTTTTTTTTAGAGACGCCAATCAGCCTACGGGAGGAAACCGGAGTACCCGGAGGAAGCACGGGGAGAACATTCAAACTCCGCACACACATGGCCCTGGCGGGACTTGAACCCCGGACCCTGGAGGTGTGAGGCGGACGTGCTAACCACTAAGCCACCATGCACCAAAATTAGATCATTTATTTGATTCAATTTAAGAAAAAAAAAAACCCCGTCATACGTTTTCTTCCTTTTATATAGTTATGTTAAAAAATTCAACCGGATAGTTCCTGTTATCACTTATGCTATAGTAGCTATGAACAGTCATTTCCTTAACTAGTCTCTTTCTTTTCTCTCTCTAGAATTAATAAGACAATAAGTCTTGTTCATGGGAAACCACAAAGCCCTCCATCTCAAGGACAGCACAGCCTTACCTCACTGACACTGGACATTCCTTCCGACTGTTTTTGAGCTTCAACCTTTAAAAAAAAAAAAAAATCTGTTTATGTGAAGCATCTGCCATACAAGTTCCTGTGTAAGATGTATTTCACCTGACAGCCTGAGCTACTGTCAGAGCTTCTGTTATAGAAAACAATCAGTGACTTCTAACCATTCAGATTGGTGAAATTGACAGTTCTGTGGTATCATTTTAATTTCATTTCTATTTAACTAGAGTATCAGTTACACTCCCTTCTTTTTACAGGCTACCCGAGAGCAGCCATGGCTTTTTACTTTATGAGCATCTAATATGTAGGAAAACCAATTTGCCAACAGTAATGTGTGGTTTGGAGAAAGAATTCATGTGTAACACGACTCGCAGATGATATTCACAGTTCCTCTGTGCTGCATAAATGCATTGCTTATTGTGAGCAGTATCATCTGAGCCAATACTATCACACACATGAGCCAGTAGTAATGTTCAAAGAAACAGGTTACGTAAGGATGTATCAGTCTGCTTGTAATTTGAGATTAAATATGTACGCTATGTAGTACTTAAAGGAAGTATAAATGTTGTTTATATATACAGTATATATATATATATATATACACACATTATATATATGTGTGTGTGTGTGTGTGTATATATATATATATATAAAAGCATATCAGCGACCTGGCTAATAATTTAAATGTTTCATTCATATTAGTCAAGTCCAATTCCTGTGTAAAATGTGTTTGATTTCATCTATGTATAATACGCGGTATAATTAAAATTATGCAAAGTGGTTGGACTTCAGTGAGTGTAAAACCTGTTTGAATGTTTTAGGGGGAACATCGGCCCCCCCACCCCCCCACCTCCCGACCAGTGTGTTAGTTTATTGACCGTCCCAGAATTCCCTGTGTGCAGCTGTATCTTGTGCTGTGTTTATTTATGAGGGATGTCAAGTCAGAGCACTCGACACTCATTTATAGCTGCACCCCTGCTTACTAAGCACAAAATGTCCTCATCATAAGAAATGAAATACACCCACTGCGTGCGTGTGTGCACTAATAGATCAAGGCCTCAAGTTCAACAGCTTCCTCTTTTGCGACGGTTGTAAAACAGAACAGACGATGTTATAATGTGGAATACTTTCTTCATGAAATACATGTGGTTTGTGTTCAACTCACTCTGTGCTTTTATCCGTCGACACACATGGATCATTTACGCCAAAATGGTGAAAGTCAAACACGTTTCCTATCACAACGACAGCGTTAACATGTGGCTACTTTAGATGCTGAGCCAGAAAGCAAATGAAAACACTTAGCAACTAATCCACATGTGGGATGCCATTTCTAATTAGTGCCACCTTGGATTGGCCTGCTTGGTGTACTCAGTGGAGAGGTGCAGTTTGATTGGTGGAGAGGGAGCAAGTAAGAGAGTGAGCTGTGTGTAAACACTCCTGCTATCAATATGTCACTGTTTGTTTGCCAAATGATCAGTCTCTTTCTTTCAAGCCTCAACGGAGTCCTAGACAAACATTCATTTTGGTGCAAGGCGGTCCAAAGGGTTAAACACACTGCCTTGTCTTGTCTTTGTTTTCCTTCTCAACCACAAAAAAAGAGAGATGAAAGTCTGTGCAAACATTTCACAGCTGCTCACCACTGTTTGCGTTCTTTGTCTTTTGAGCCTGGCAGAGCTGTGAATTTTTTTGGGAGGAGGGTGGGAGTTTCCCCAGTTTTATCTATGTACCCATGTAGAGCCAGTTGTTGAAATGTTATGGATAAAAACAGATTGTGTCATATTTATACAGCAGCCAAATTCGGGCAGTGGCATCAAAACAAAATGTTAGCTAACTCTGACCTTTCAGTTGGACTGCAGTGGAAACTCCAGCAGAGAGGTATTTCTGTGAATTAGTTTTTTTCGTAGAAAGTAGAAGTATGATGAGTGATTCGAATTTGGACAGAAAATGATCACCACCTCTAGTAAACACTAACTAACCACTGACGCCATTACTGAGACAGGTTGGCATCAAATTGGTGGACAAACTGGTTACTAGAGTTGAGTTTAATCCAAAACCTACTAATTGAAAAACAAATAAACAGAAATAAAAAGTTCTGAAGAAATAGCACACAATACTATTGTACATTAATACATTATATTTGGTTTATGCAAAAGTAAAAATCTGTACTGATACCAGAGCATGTTTTATTTATTTATTTTTTACATTTAATAAGGGAACATGGCTGCAAGAAACTCATCGAATGATATAACCATGATACTATATCATATTATTACACACTCTCTTGCTATTTGATGGAGTAAATCCATTATCCATGTGCACAAACCTTCACTAAAACACATCTGTGTGTTCTAATAACACCAGTATAGAGAAAGACAGACCTTGACACACAGTTGTGCAATATTGACACCACAAACAAAATGTTAAGAATATGACCCTGACAATACTCGTGCCAAACAAAGCATCTCTGATGACAAAATATATTGTGTATCTTTGTCAAATAAGAAGCGACCCCGCTACAAAGGACCCAGCAGAATTCCTCTGTTCTCTCCCCTCTCCAGCCTTCCACCTCAACACTCATCTTCACTGTCACATCAGCCTTGTGCAGGCAGGACTCTGGACGAGAGTATGCTTAGTACACAGTTACACACATAGCAACCCCTCCTCCTGTGTGTGTTCGACTAATATTGACTCAGTCTCTAGCCTAACACTGCCACTATTGAGTTTTGGCCATTCAAAGTGCTGTTTGGGGAACATTAGAGTAACAGTAAAATAACAGCCATGCTCAACCCCCCTTCACTTCACTGCTGGGAACACAGACCAGGAAGTGAGGTCATATGTAGCAGGTGTGTGGTAAGTTGCGACACTCTAGAGAACCTTTTGAACAGTACTACTTAAATATTAACACATTTCCATGTTACTCCAATGTCGACTAGTTTAGGCTAGGAATAGGATCTACTATTTGACTAAGGTGACATCGGGTTATTTCTCTATCAGGAGCAATGGAAAGGTGAATAACCTTGGCAGTGTCTGTGTTTCCCACTGACCTGATAACAACTTTATAGCCTTTAAACAAGCGCTGCTTCAGTATTGGCTATTACTACAGCACTCGTTTACTCAAACAACATAATCAGTGCTTTATCACCTGCTATGGAGAAACTGAATGGAAAATATGTGCTTCCTGGGATGATCCTTATTGTCCATAAAGCCAGACTGTGCCATCTATGAGTAATAAAACAAAGGTGGGAAGGAAGCAGAGAGATTATACCATGGACAGTTTGATTAATTAACTATGATGGGGAGTAGTGCCACCTTCTGGACAGCATTTCTGTCTGATTTATTATTATTATTATTATTATTATTTGCCTTAACAAGTTCTGTGTTATATTCGACAAAACATTTTCACCATTTTGCAATGTTTTTCTCTCTCACCTTATTCACTATAAGAAACTATTTACCAGATTTACTGATGTGCGCTCAGATCGTATGGCCATTTGTGTTCTGAGTGATTCCATGAATGGGATGCCATTTATCCCTTTGAATAATTTTTCAACACCGAATCTAAGAAAACAAGCATTTAACCAGAGTTGAACCAAAGTTCTTCCCGTGCGTCGGGGGTTTCCTCCCCCAGTCCAAAGACATGCACGGTAGGCTGATTGGCGTGTCTAAAGTGTCCGTAATGTATGAATGGGTGTGTGAGTGTGTATGTGATTGTGTGCCCTGTGATGGACTGGCACCCTGTCCAGGGTGTACCCCGCCTTGTGCCCGATGCGTCCTGGGATAGGCGTAAGCGGTAGAGGATGGATGGATGGATGGTGCTCAATATCATAATAGCAAAATAAAGAGGGGGAACAAAAGAACTTACTTTCCTTCTTCCTATGATCGTCAGGAGGTTTGGATGATGAACTTGTGGAATATCTGACATGTTCATGGGGTAACGAAAATGCACATTTTTTATAAGAAAGTAAGTTAAATGGATTCACACATTAATGAGAAGTTTTTCATTATTTTAATGATTCTGTTCGAGGATAATGTAGAGTTATGGTGAGGTGAGACATTATCGAAGATAATGTGTGGTTATAGTGAGGTGAGACATTATCGAAGATAATGTGTGGTTATAGTGAGGTAAGACATTATCGAAGATAATGTGTGGTTATAGTGAGGTGAGAGGTTTTCTAAACTCTGTGGATCTGTTTTATTACTCTTCTATGATTTTTTTTTTTACATGAGAAATGCACATTGTACTTGTTGTGAAGAACACTTTAGATATGTTTAGAATTTAGTTTACTTCGGACTTGACATACATATTTGTAAATGTAATATCAAATGTCAAATGATAAATGTCATAAATGTTACTCAATTAATGGATCTTGTATAGTAGCATTACTTGTATTGTTCTCTGCTTGATATCACTTTGCTTGTATCTCTCATTTGTAAGTCGCTTTGGATAAAAGCGTCTGCTAAGTGAATAAATGTAAATACCAAATGTCATGGCATATCTGAGGAAAATTACTGACATGCAATCACTTCTTGGTGTCTTCATTGCGTTTCTTATCTGCCCTGAGATAAGGAATCAAAGTGACTCCTAGAGTAGTCCACATATAGTAAATGACTCAGGCTTTCTCTCACAGGCCAAAGTCTATGAATGCAGCTCCATCTCACATCACTTCTGACCTCTGAGCATGGAAGTAATCTGGTTAATGTGAAATACTATAAGTCAGCAATTCTGCATTACTGATTAAAGCAATGCACCTTCACCTATTATCCAGCTCTGTGATATTTGCCTACTGCCTAATAATCTTTATAGTGCCCTTACTGAGAAACTACTTACTACCTGTTTTTTTTTTTTTTTTTTTTACCTTTTCCAGCAAACGCCTGCCAATAAAAATGCTAGATAAATATTAGTCTTGGCAACACTCAGACACAGTTTATGGATTTTCAGGAGAAAGAACTAAAGGAAGGGTGGAAGGTGGGATGGTGTGTGAGGCTGAAGTCTGTGCTTTATTAAAATCCACTAGGTGTTTCGGTAAACATACGTGGGTAGCAGTGGGCAAACAGACGTGTTGGAGGAGCCTCGGCGTCCTGATGTTAGCTGTGCAAACCCGGAGCTGTGCAAACAGCTTCAAAGAACGTGGTCACCTCCTCCTGGCTCTTTGATGTAGGTATTGATTGAGGTGAGACGGCTGTAGGGAAGGGAAGGAGAGAAGGAGAGGGGAAGCTACAGTTTGCCAGGACACAGACCAGCCGGAAATCAGGTCGGTCCCTCGGGAAACGTCAGCGAGTTCCTCTATCCATGATTAAACAGACTCATGTCCCTTCTGCCAAGTGTCACACACACACACACACACACACACACACACACGGATATCATATCAAATGTCCCTCTAACAGATACACTTCATCAGTACCGGTCCATATTCTTAAGGCTGGTTTAACTCAGACATTTTGGTACCTTTTAAAAGTGCATCTCTTGGGCTTATTATTCAGTTATTTATCTTGGAACATATTCTTCATTACGTTGTCAGAGTTATTCCCACAGTAAAAAAAAACAAAAAAAAAAAAACATATCTTTAATGGTTTTTTCATTTAACACATTACATTCTGTACAAGCAACTGAACTTTTCCCCAAATCATGGCAGTGTATGAAATAAAAATGAATGCACTGGGGAAAAAAAGTATAATCACAAACATCTGGCAGAGTATGGCACATATTTTCACCATACAGCAGATTAGTCAATTCCACCATAACTTCACACTTCCAAAGCCTCTTCAGTGTCACCATTTTTTATTATTTTTTTTTTTTACAAATTTCTTCCTCACTTCATATGTGAGTTCCTCAAGAGCCAAACATGATATTAAGCTTTTCAATCAGTGTCCAACTAACATTCTTCCAACACAGGGCCATCGAGCATCTAACTTGTAGTAGACATGGGTCAACCATTTTCCTTTCACTATTAGAGAGAGGACAGTTGTCTACTATGTAAATGCTTCGTATACACATTTTAGCACTTAATCTCCTCACATTCCCATGTGCAGTGAAAAAAAAGCACCTTGATGATTTTTGCACTTATAGCATTGCTCAGGAATATTAGTTCAATTGATTTATCTTAATTTAATAGAGTGATGTGAGTTCTCATTATCCAGTTGTATTGTATTAATCACAGTTGAGTATTAATGGTTTGTGTTTGTGCCTTTGAACATATTATACTCCATTCATCCAATGACATGTTGTCTTATAAATCTGGAACTACAGTCAATTTAATAGGAAGTGAATGTAATAAGAAGAATGAGGAATGAGGAGGAGTGAGGAAGTCCTGAGCCAGCAATGCTTCTGGGAGTTTATGGGACAAGGGGTGAGGTTAACAGTCACACAAACTCCAATAAATTCCTCTGAATTATTAGAATTTGTGTGATTTAGTTTATATTGGATTGTCATCAGAGAGTCCTTCAGTAGGCCTTAGACACCCACAGTCTCCAACCCTTAAACATGTGCTCTCAGTTCTCTCGGTTTCTGCTTCGAAGCTCCAGAGGCTGAATCATTGCAGGCTGAAATTACTGCTTTCATTTCCAATTTCCATTTGCATTAGGATAAGAGAGAGAGAGAGAGAGAGAGAGAGAGAGAGAGAGAGAGAGAGAGAGAAAACCCAAAAAGAGCTCTCCGTCTCTGAGCACTGTGTTCAGCTGGAGCTGAGGGTCTTGAGCTGTGAGAGCCCTCGAAGCCGCCATCTGACTCTGAGACCTTTACAGAGCTGCGCTTTGTTAATGCATTCTAATCCCCATGTCCTGTCTCATGTCCATGAGAATGTGTTTCCTGGCAATTACACATGATGGCTCTGTCTTGCACAACAGGGGCGACTGTGGCTCAGTTGGTAGAGCGGGTTGTCCACTAATCGTAGGGTTGGTGGTTCGAATCCCGGCCCGGGTGATCCCATGCCGAAGTGTCCTTGGGCAAGACACTGAACCCTAAGTTGCCCCCGATGGCAAGCTAGCACCTTGCATGGCAGCTCTGCTACCATTGGTGTGTGAGTGTGCTCTCATTTGTAAGTCGCTTTGGATAAAAGCGACTGCTAAATGAATAAATATATCAATATAATATACAATTAAAACAAACTACTTGGATATGTATTTGGCATTTTGTCTGGGGAGTGTGTTTACACATGTTTGCATTGTTTTATTGGTTGTTCACTAGACCTTACCTCTTCGACTGATATGTTACTCAGGGTCAGAGTAGATGTTTCTTGTACAAGCGAACAATTCTTCTGTAATCAAACTGCTATTAACGTTATCGCTTCTGCACTAAAGATTGTCAGGAGCCAAAGGCTTTACCTTGAGTAAATTATGCGTTGCTTGCTTCAGGGCCAGAGTGATAGTATTTCTCTCTCTCTCTCTCTCTCTCTCTCTCTCTCTCTGACACACACTCTTATCACCCGCTCACACACTCAATCTCAAACACAAGCAGGTTGTAAATCAGCTCTAAAGCAGCCCACTCTTAAAACCAGCTCAAGTTGCTTTTGTATGCAAGAGCTTTTTTATCAGCCACTCAGACCACAATAACAGACAAAATGCGATTTCCTCTTTTCACATGATAAATGAGTCACTTATTCACTGATTATAGAATACACAAGCATGAAGCGTTCAGCGTGGGATTTCTCAACACTGCCTAATCCACATACTAAAGAGCCTTTTGGATTGGTGCAGAGTGCACAGCACCTTTGCCAAATCCATTCCCCGAGCACTTGTGCTACATCGCCGAAATGTTCTGCTACAGCATCCAAAACGTTGGCCAAACGCAGCAGTAAAGCTTGAGGTGGCAAAGCCAGACTTCTCCCTGTCAGAACAATTAGTATTGCAGCAGCTGGAAGAGCTTCAATGCTTTAAGTCGTATTAGGTGTTTCACACGCAGGCTGCCAGGACCACTGCACAGCTCCATGGCCATTTAAGTCCTCCAACCAAGAGCCTTGCCACTGCCAGGCCCAAACAAGCCACACAATCACGCCTTAAATGGCCCGAGCAATGTAGGAGGAAGCATGGAGTGATTTGACAGCAACTATTTGTATTCTTTATTTTTATTCCAGCCTGTGAGATAGCAGTTATTATTATTATTATTATTATTATTATTATTATTATTATTATTATTATTATTATTATTATTTTGTTGTTGTTATTTGTACATCCCTCATGAGGAATTGTACAGCATGATGTCATTTTTGAAACATGGACAATATTGACACTAATTGTGAGAGAGGGGAAAGAAAGAGATCCCATTCTGGGACTCACTATGCTTACATCGGCAGGCGAGAGAGAAAACACTGAGCCCTATTTTGGCTGTAATGATTATCCGCTAACAATTCCTTCCTTCACTTGTGGTGAAAACACCCCTGAGCTTTCATTGTTTTTGGCTCTATTGCCTCGAGTAATCCTCACCTTGGCATTCTGACAGAGAACTAGCTTAACACCAATCGCAGCAATTGTCTTGGTCTTTTGTGGAAGTGGTAGTAGTGTAGAACGAAGCTGCCTCGCACCAGTGCTACTGTACCGGTGAGTAAATGTGATGACCACGGACATGTTTAGCAGTGCGTACAAGCCAACCCAAACCAAAAGGCTGTCTGTTTTTGTACTGAAAACATGGTGCCGTGACTCTGGAAACAAGGACAGATCAATGTGGTTTATGCCTGTAGACCAACAGCACAGTGAGGGAGAGTTGGACTAAAGCGTGATCTCTCCAGAAGCAGGATTTGTGCCCAACATCAGTCCAAACAACCCATTACAGCCAGCTTTGTCTAATATAAACACAGTGTGGCATTTAATAAAGGAGATTTGTATACATTTTTACAGCCCTCTGCTGCTTGCAAAGTGAATTTCAATTGCCATTGTAAAATAAATAAATCAATGTAAAACATTTACTAGTCCCCCCCCCTTGCCCCTTCCCAATTGACCTACATATGACTGAGAATACGTCTACATTAATAGATCTGAAAACGGCTTTGTTTAAATTTATTTTTTATTTAATGCTCTCTGTGTACACTTCAAATGTTTTCCAAACATTGCTTGTCCACACCCAACCACCTAAAAGTGCTTGTATCCCTATACTGCGTATGCATAAAAACATAATAAGTTTTGGTCTGCGTCATTTCCGTCAGGCGTTTGTTTAAAAATGCAATCTGAAGGTTGTATAAAGTGACATTAATCTTTAACAAAGCTATCAAACTGGATAACAGGCACACTATCTTGTTTGTTTGAGTGAAATGTGAAAACTGCGTTTATAAAAGTGTCTTGGAAAAATATGAACAGAAAACTGAATCACAGTTTTTCATGCTAAAGGGTTCCCGAAAAGTTCAGGACCCAATGAGAATATGTTGAGCAAAATCTGCAGGTGAGAATATGCATACAGGGTAAGGGTGAACATGTAGAGCATATGTTGTAAATAATAAATACAAAATTAAGTATATGTATTTTCCTGACATTGTTTTTTCAGACACCCAGTATATTTGAAATGACCTGTATTTGAAATGATATAGGTTTAGAAACACCTTTAAAATGTCCAAACTGCACCTTTAATACTGGAGCAAAATAAGCAAGAAGTAAAACACAACAATTTCATCACTTTTAAAGAAACATATTTCCCTGCCTGGGGGGGTGGAGCTAATTTCTGATGGTTGTACTAACACTACACTTAATAAAGACCCAGGCTATCACCTCAGGCGCACAGAATCATCCTCTATGGTATGGTGTGACCTTAAAACACATCTTTTCTCAGTAAATGAATCCTGTAGTGATGTAATGTAGTGCACTATGTGTTTACGCGCATGTGTTGCACGCATAAGATTACAGGAGGAGGAAATCGAACTTAGGGTGAGACAAGGCAGCAAGCTACTGATCCTTTAGGGCACACCTGGATGGAGAAGAAGAGAAAGAGACAGGGACGCATAGGTGTCACCTCACTGAATGACAATTACTTAATGGAAAGAGCTCATCTGTAGCACGGTTTCAATTCGTTCTCTCTCATTCGTTCTCTCTCTCTCTCTCTCTCTCTCTCTCTCACACACACACACACACACACATACACACACACATACACACAGGCTCTGGAGAGTGGCACCTGTCTGTTCATTCCTCATGCACCTGGAAAGAGACAAAGAAACATCACCTCAGCTCATTGAATGACAATTACTTAATGGAGAGAGCTGAGCTGTATTACGGTGTACTGTCTATCTCTGTCTAAC
>JAFFST010053946.1:231259-247958 GCA_022414735.1 Noturus placidus
ACTCAAGCCTACCCTCATCTACTCCAATTCCAGACTGCTGGGACTACGGCTGTTTCTAAGTCATACAGATTTCATATAAATCAATAATGAACTTTTTCAGAATATCTGTTGTTACCCAGATGAGGATGGGTTCCCTTGTGAATCTGGTTCCTCTCAAGGTTTCTTCCTCTTAAAACATCTTAGGGAGTGTTTCCTTGCCACCGTCGCCACTCAGTGGCTTGCTCAGTTGGGATAAATTCGCACCTTTAATATATGTATACCAAAGTGATACTTCTGTAAAGCTGCTTCGAGATAATGTCTGTTGTAAAAACAGCTATACAAATAAAATTGAATTGAATTGAAAAGTGTGTATAGCCTACAGTCAAGCATGGTGGTGGGAGTGTCATGGTCTGGGGCTGTATGAATGCTGCCGGCACTGGGGAGCTACAGTTCATTGAGGGAACCATGAATGCCAACATGAATGCCCCAGAGTTGCGAGGCAAATGTGCTAACCACTAAGCCACTGTCCCCCCCTTGTTTCTACTCACATTCTTCAATCTCTTAACTACATACTACATACCTTACCATATTTGCTCAGTGGCAGACACACCACTAACCCAAAAGCAGATTAGTCTTTTATTTGTTAAGAAGCTTACATGGGTGACGGATGATCTTTTCAGAATCCACAACATAGATATGTGTAAGCACTGATTAGACCAATCAAAATAAAGTTATGTGGAAAAGCCATAATATAACTCTATAATAATAATAATAATAATAATAATAATAATAATAATAATAATAATAATAATAATAATAATAACTCTTTATAGCACCCAGTCACATCACGGTTAAATATATTTACAGAAAATAGAAATGCTAGCCAGACTTGAATCAATAACATGCGAGGACAAAACACATCTCATTTCCAAAACATTGGGTAATGACTTGCTGATTTTTTCCAATGATCCAAATGTGATGTGCTACATGATCTAATTCATGTGCTATACACTCATATACCTTTAGTGTATATTAATGCAGTTAACTAGCTAGCTCTCTATATACATTTTTACATTACATTAATTACCATATTTAGCCTAGTGACTAGGCCCTAGTCAGTTAGGTTTAGAAAAGGTTAGGCAACCAAGACGTGGGACTGGGCAGCCCACTGGAGCTTTAACTTGCTAGCTAATGATTTGTATTTGTCCACACCTATCACTGTACTGTAGTTAATTAGAAATGCATAGTAGTTAGGGGATAATTTGCTTTAAGATGAATAACTGAAAGATAAACTTGGAATCTAAGGACTTGAGCAGATTCCAAGTGTTTGCTCTTCCATAAAAATTTTCTACTTTACAAACCACACTGTAATGATTTAGCTCTGCATCTCAGTCTAAAGTGGAAAGTTGTTGTGACTGAAGTATTTTATAAAGTGGCGTACAGTATGTGAGTTCTTGCTACTGGAAGAAGTTGTTGAATGTATATATAGTTTTATTCATTTCATCTTTTTTTTCATTCTGGAATCCTGAAAGACTCATTTTTATAGTCCCTCAGTATTAAATGTTAAGTGTTTAGGAGAATAAAATTCAAAGTGTGATTATTTGAAGCAAAATGACAGTATAACTCAATTACACTGAAATACCTGTTGGGTATAGAGAAGTATCAAGCAATCCCAGCAATATCTGAAACCGAGAGGATCATATTTCACATTGTTTAATTAACTCCAGCTTCCTGTTGCTGGATTTGATTAGTGTGAACAGGATGTACAGGTATTAGAAGGATATTTTAGACCTTAAGCTTATAATTAGGTTGACCTGACATTTATATACATATTACATTTTGTCCAGTAGTGATTGTGCTTTAGGAGAAGACAATGAACACTTTATATGTGACATTGCACTAAAGAAATGTGAATATTTTGCCAGACATTTTTTTTCTTTTTATCTTGTTTTAGAGCCTTGCCCCATTCTTCAGTGTCATTTATTAAAATTTATACGTGTATGAGTTTGGATGATGGATTGAAAGGTCCTTTAGGAGTCATAACTACAAGGGCACCCATTCATATCAAACATCCCCTGACTCTGTGAATAGGACCATTAGAGTAATGTTTTATGCAAGCCCCTTTAACATGATCCTCTATCAGATCAGATTAATTTCTGTGATGAGAAGGTTTTAGCCCTGGTGATGATGTTAGATGAGAATAAAACATAATGCACATACAGTAAGAGATTAAAACATCTTAAATTAACAATTGATTTTGATTTCAATTATTTCAAACTGTAATGATGGCGGGGGGGGGGGGGGGGGGTTACACTCAGTATAGTGTGGTCAATATGGTCTTAAATTCCCAGGTTCTAATTATGCTCCTCATCTTAAAGCAAATTATCCAGTAGCTAATATGGATCAGTAAATGCAGTGATTATAATAAGAAAGTTATGTAGTCATGAGAGTGAGGAATTTGTGTAGTTCATGGGTTAACGTAGCATCTCTGTTCAAAATCTGCTTCATATTTATTTCAGCAACAAAAAGTTGAGGATGTTAATGATTAGTGACATTCACAATGAGTTTTTAGCCAAACATTTTTCAAAAACCACATCACACATCATCTAGCAGCCTAGTGAACTCTGTGAAGAGATTCCTGTTGTCCCAAATCCTGTAAAAGTGTCTAAGTCTGTCCATTTCCACCAATTTTCCATGTAAACCTGGCCTCGATGGCTCTTTGGGGTCATGTGACCCACTTTTGTCATTGGACTGGAGGTCAGCTGACTGATGTGTGATCCTCATGACAGTTTTACTACATATTTAAACTCCTTTAACTTCACCCAAGTGTGGTGAGGTTATTTATGTATTTTTTTTTTATCATTACCAGATTCTGACATTCATAGCTTATAAGTGTTAGTTTTATGAAACACTCATTTTAAAACTTTGTTTAGTACTTTTTATGATCTTAGGAACCTTTGAGAAATGTTCAATTTGTTAAGTTTTCTACATAATCTGAGAATGTTTTACATGACATTTATAAACATTCCTGCATGATTGCTGCAGCATTTTTCCATTGTAACAATGTTAACATTAACTCATCCACAATGCTAGTTTTTGTTTTTGTAAACAACATTGTAACAATACAGCCAAACCTACTTTTCCTGAATAAGAATGTTTACTGTTTGCTGATGCCAATAAATAAGTTTTAGTGTAAAATAAAACTTAAAGGTTAGCGTAATGCAAGAAGATTTAACAACCCAAAAGCAACATATCTTACAGTCAGAAATAACATTAAAACTCATCTTATCAGCTGGTGGAGCTGGTGTTTTATGGGGCAGGTGTATTGTAAACATTAGTCCTACTGCCTCGCCTTCAGCTGTCCTTATCCTTTCTGTAGATGCTTCGTTGAACTGAGTGAGATGTTCAAATGGGTTTAATTAGCCTTTTCTCGTTATGGATTATTGGTGCCATGTTGCTTGTAGTGACTTTGTTAGCATTGCTATCAATTAAACCTAGAACCAACTGTTTTCTAAAAGCTACATAAAGAGGCATGTCATCATTAGAATCACGGATTCCTTAATTTTGTTTTACCTTAAAAAATTCTGAAAGCTACCAACTTATTAATTACTGTATTATTATCCATTATCTTTTAGACGAACCCCCAAATACTGCATGTCTGACTGTCTGCTATTTATTAAATAAGGAATTCAGGGCATGCTGTTATAGGAAAATAATCACAACAGGGTTATGTGATTTCCAGCACAAAGCAGAGTTACTAATCACACCCCGAATAATAATACTGTTGCATTATTTCCTATTAAATCTCAGGTTTCTCTCTTCTGTCTGATTCTGAGAGGAATTTCATAAATTCCTACCCTTATTACAGCTGCATGCAGCAGATCCCAGATCAGACTCAAGCCAGGAGAAGAGCTTCAGTCTGACGAACACACTCACCAGGCTGTTTGGATTGAAAATAAATATGGTGGTATATTATTACCGCGCCAGTCAACAACCCTGGACTATTGAAGTGGCCTCATGGCCAGTTTGTGTATGTATTTTTCCTGCAGGATTATGTCCGAGTTTATTAGAAGCATGCAATGCGTGCTGGCAAAAACAGGCCTCTGAATAGTCTCCATTACTGCATAAACAAACAGGGACCTGGGATACGCAGCTCGGCGAGAGTCTCCTGTCTGTTTTCCATGTGGTATCAGAGGTCAGATTCTCAATCCACAGGTACATTTTGCTTGGAAGCGAGAAAAAAGATGGATAAATATTATCAATAGAACCTGGTGGAGAAAAAAAAGCATGTTAGCCCTCTTTCTCTTTGACTGCGTTGCCAGACATGGAGTGCTTAGGTGGATTTCAGAACTGACCAACGTGCTTGTTTATTTTTCCCATGCCTACTGCAAATTCCAACATTTCCCCTAGCAGAAAGGATCCATGTGTGTCTGGGCCAGCACAGCTGAAAAGAGAGCATGAGGGGAAGAGGGAAAAAAGAAGCAGTGTAGGAAAATATCAACAAGTCGTCATTTACATCAGAACAAGAACAAATAAACCCAAGAGAAAGGAGCTGCTAAGGAGTTAGGAATCTGTCTCATGTGGCTTCAGGCTGCCTGCCAGGCAAATGTAATATGGATTTATATACAAAGAAAGTGCCTGGTTTAAGATAATGAATATTCAATCATGCATGGATACGGTAAAGTAATTTCACAGAAGTAATTGAAAGCAGATTTTGTTTATAACAAGGTGGGGGGGAGAAATAATAATAATTTTTTTTTTAAAGCCAATGAGCTAAACTCTTGACCCAAAGGGGCCCAAAAATGTCTCGCTAGATTAAGTGTTTACAGTGCGGCCATACACTCGGCTAAATGAGACTGAATTCCAGCCAGGCCTGAGTGATCCGGTTACTGAGTGATGTAGAGTTTAGGAACCGACTCCACAGGACATAATACCACATTTATGAGGAATGAAGCGAAAGTCAGGCCACTGTGCAGCCCACACAGCTCCTTCATTCATCAGTCCAAGGCTTTGATTAGGTACAAACGTCCCACCTCATATCAACACACTTCTGTTACAGCACTGCTACTTGTTTCTGACAGCACAACTTCTGTTAAAGGTTCCAGAAATTACCGCACAAGCCAGAAACCTGCAATAAATAAAACGCAACATCAAATTTCTTCTAAAGTGCAAGAAGATGAAAATGATTGAACATCAGTATTTTACATCACCTGCTTGCTGCTCTTTCTGCTGATGAATAAATAATTCTCAGATTCTTATACATGTAGAGTGATGATACGTAAGAAAATACACATTCTACAGTTTTAGTCCTTCATCTGCATGGAGGATGAAAAAACAACCTTATGCCGTGGTAGAAACTGTCAAAAAAAAAAAAAAAAGAGTAGGGCCTAAGCGGATTTCACAAGCAGCAAGTGTTCACTTTAATTCTGCAAAATAAAGCAGGTTATCGGGTTTATTTTGCGATTCCAGGCAACCTTAATAAATCAGCTTAGCCACAGCATAACAGCATATCTGTCCCCGGCAATAACATGCACCACTAAGCACAGATTAATTTAATAACTCCTTAATATTCTCAGCAGAGCAGGGTACGGCACAGTCCATAACATATGGGTCTCCTTGCAGTGTGGAATATTGCCTCGGATGCAGATTGAAAATTACATCGTCATGTCATTTATATTCTATTCAGTCAAAGCTGTGCTAAAAAGTCCAAATCATCTCCCCACCTCTGGGAAGACTGTAAAATCTCCTTGCGGTAAAGGATTATGAGCAGGCAGCGGCATCGCATAGCTTTAGATTTCATAAATTTCATAGCTGACACTGCAGTTCCTATAAAAGCTCTTCATTTTGGTTACGGCACACGTAGTGGATTGCAGTTACTCACTAGCTGCCACTGGGAGTAGCACTAATTTGTGCTATAGCCCTCATATTGAATTAAATGAGAACATCCCACACTTCTATTCTTATGCATATTGTCTTTCTGCTTTCTCACACAACTCCAAGTCCTGTGCCCTCTGACATTATCATGGCTAATTGACTCACTCAGCAGTTTTCCCTGCTTTGGTTTTCCTCTGAAACCCCAAAAGTCTTCAAATGGTTGCATTCTTCAAAAGCAGTTAAAATGAGTTCTGGTTTTACCTTGCTAGATAAATGACTACTGAGCGCAAGAGAGGGAGAGACAGAACGACTTTTTTAATGTTCAGACATAAATGTTTCAGTCGTATCCAACCGGCAATCAGTGTAAATGACTGCAATACTATCTATCAAACTTATTACTGCTCTGCTCTTATCACACTTTATTAAAGCAGTAAATAAATGAACATGAGTAAAGTTGTAGTTGATGGAAGCAGAGAGAAAAATAATCTGAACTGGGCGTTTTGTACCCACAGGAAATGCCTGAGTGTGTGAGATTCAGAGTAGCACCAACAAGAAGTTTGAACTGACATGTTTGTTATTAAGTCTTCACTCTATCAGGGATGTGTTCACATTTGGCAACTTAATTTTTTCCAAAATTTCTAACTTTATGCATTAAAAAATGATCTCAGATCTTCTTCTGATCTCCTGTAAATGAATAACAATGAAACTTCTGTTGAAGTGACCATTTTAATGCATTTAAAGTCAAATTTGCGATCGTAGAAATGAACACAAAATCAAGGAAATTCTGTAATATTTGCTGGAGTTTGCAATTTTTCAAAATTAGCATAGATTTTCTGCAGATTTGGGCCAAGACGCGTCATTAAGTCAAAGCGCTCTTTATTTCACAAACATGAGAACAGCTAAACGGTCTCATTTACCAACAAACATCACCATGAAAGACAGTGTGAAACAATTTTGTTCAATTGCAATTTCACCAAATCAAGCAGTTTTCAGCAAAAAACCACAAAAAAAAATCTCTTGAGTTTCAGCAAAATAAATTTCTTCAAAAAACTCAGGAAAAAAAAAAAAAAAAAACAGAACTCCAGAAAATCCTTTGTGGACTGCACAATGGCCACAACATAAATTTCATTGTAACATATTGTGGTTATAATCGGGTTGTTGTTTTTATGTTCCTGCTCTAGCATTGTACTTTACATACAATTACAATGAAAATTACTCAACCCCTATTGCAAAGGTTTATTGTTCAAAATGTACAGACCTTCAGCTGTTTGCAATAAACAAATCAAATAAAAGCAATTGAAATAGTTAAACACGACGAATGCTTCAAGTGGTGTCCCCAAATTCAACTGAAAATGCATCTTATGACTTCTCCAGTATCAAAATGAATCAACTCCATTCTTGACAAGCATCTTTAGTACTCAGTAGCGCACCCTTTTGCTGTTATGACCTGCTGCAAACGAGATGCATAGCTTCTGGCAGCGTTCCTGAGGAATCTTGACCCATTCCTCATAAGCAATGGCCTCCAGTTCAATAATAATCTTGTGTTTGTGTGCTGCAACCGCCTTCTTCAAATCTCACCAGAGATTTTCTATGGGGTTCAAGTCAGGTGATTGTGATGGCCCTGTAGAATCTTCCAGGATTTCTTTTACAACCGAGCCTTAGTGGAATTTGAGGTATGTTTGGGATCATTGTCCTGTTGGAAGGTCCAATGATGCTCAAGCTTCAGCTTCCTCACAGACGGCATGATGTTTTCTCCTAGGATTTCCAGATACTTCCTAAATCCATCTCGCCTTCCACACGCTGCAGGTTTCAAGCGCGAGGGTGCGAAGCAGCCCCAGAGCATCACCGAGCCACCACCATGCTTGACTGTGGACAGAGTGTTCTTTCTTCATTCTTCTTCCTCCAGACATGCCGCTGATCCATCGTGCCAAAAAGTTAAATTTTTATTTAATCCCATAACTTCTGTGGCTTATTTATATGATTTTGAACAGAATTTTCTTGTGCTTTTGGGTCAATACTGGTGCACGTCCTGGCATTCTGGCATGGAAACCTTCTGTCTTTAGTACACGCCGTACTGTGCTCACTGAAACCTCAGTACCTGTTGCCATCAAGACTTGCTGCAGGTCTTTTGCAGTTTTTTCACATCATGTCTTCTCAGAAATCTCGTTGCAGCCGTTGATAGCTTCCCTTTTCTGCCCTATCCAAGTATTTTATTTATTTTCTGCCCCTAGCCAGTTCAGGTATGTAATGTGTTCCAGCTCAAGCACACCTGGTGCAACTACTGAAGCCCTTGATTAGTTACATCAGGTGTGCTTGAGACAACACATGTTTTGCATATTTGTGATGTTGTAAGGGATTCTATTCAGGGGGTTGATTCATTTTGAAACTGGAGAAGTCATTATAAGTTGCATTTTCAGTTGAATTTGGGGAAACCGCTTGAAGCATCTCAACTACTTTTGTTCTATTTGTTCAGTGCAAACAGCTGAAAGTCTGTAAATTTTGACAATAGTCCCGATTTGCAAAAAAAAAAAAAAATTATTGCAACTGTATGATAGCCTTCTCTGCTAATAGGAAGCCAAGTCCAAATAGTGCATTTAACCAAAAACATGTTTTTATTGTTAACAGAGGAATGTTTCTGTTGAGCTCTTCTCCTTTTCATATTTGTCTGTTTTGGTTGAGGGTTTTTTCAAGTAAATCACAAGTGGATGTTATTATCAGTATAGCAATAGGTAAAACAGAATCCTGTAAGTAATAGTTTGTAAATTGAAAGTTGAGCTTTACTGAGCAAAGATGTTACCTTGTTAATATGTTAAAGCTGTATTACCATGCTAATATTCCATCTTTTCTGCTTTGCACTTTGCTAAAAGAATTCACGTTAGTGCTTCCTTAACCCTGTTTCAGAATTTAAAAAATTATGTTGTAAAATGTTTGTTCCGTGAACAAATTATAGGTGTATAAAATGCTGAACAGCAGTAAGTACAACCCCAATTCCAATAAAGTTGGGACACTTTGTAAATAAATGTAAATAAAAACAGAATGCAATGATTTGCAAATCTCATAAACCCATCTGTTATTCACAATAGAACATAGAAAACACATCAAATGCTTAAACTGCGGAAATGTACCATTTTAAGAAAGAAAGGTTATATTGAATTTGATGGCCGCAACATGTCTGAAAAAAAAATGTTGGGAACAAAAGACTGGAAAAGTAAGGGTTACTAAAAAGAAACAGCTGGATGAATAATTGGGAACAGGTCAGTAACATGATTTGGTATAAAAAGCACATGTTAAAGAGGCAGAGTCTTTCAGAAGTAAAGATTGGCAGAGGTTCACCAATCTGCGTAAAACTGCATCTACAATTTGTGGAACAATTTCAGAATAATGTTCCTCAACGTAAAATTGTGAAGACTATGAATATCTCATCATCTACAGTATATAATATCATCAAAACATTGCGAGGATCTGGATAAATCTCTGTGTAAGGGACATGGGTGAAAATCAATATTACATTCCCGTGATCTTCAGGCCCTCAGGCTGCACTGCTTTAAAAAAAAAAAAAAAAAGGCATGATTCTATAATGGAAATCACTGCATGGGCTCAGAAATACCTCCAGAACTCATTGTCTGTGAACACAGTTCACTGTGCCATCCACAAATGCTAGTTAAAGCTCTATCATGCAAAGAAGAAGCCACATGTGAACTTGATTCAGAAATGCCACCGTCTTCTCTGGGCCAAAGCTCATTTAAAACGGACTGAGGCAAAGTGAAAAACTGTTCTGTGGTCAGACAAATCAAAATTTGAAGTTCTTTTTGGAAACCATGGACGCCTCGTCCTCTAACTTAAAGAGGACTAAAGAGTAGAGGGACCACCCGGCTTTTTATCAGCACTCAGTTCAAAAGCCTGCATCTCTGATGGTATGGGGGTGCATTAGTGCCTATGGAATGGGCAGCTTGCACATCTGTAAAGGCACCATCAATGCTGAAAGGTATATGCAGATTTTAGAGCAACATCTGCTTCCATCTAGATCCCATCCCATCCCATCAGACTCTGCTCTCTAAGATACTCTTTTTATACCAGTATAGCATACTGACCTGTTGCCAATTAACATAATTAGTTGCAAAATGTTTCTTTTTTCCCCCCAACATTTTTGAGACATGTTACAGCCATCAAATTAAAAAAATACCTTATTTTTTCCATAAAACTGTACATTTCCCCAGTTTAAACCTTTGGTATGTTTTCTATGTTCTATTGTGAAAAACATATGGGTTTTTGAGGTTTGCAAATCATTGAATTCTGTTTTTATTTACATGTAGTTACATTTTACACAGAGTCCCAACTTTTTTGGAATAGAGGTTGTATTTCAAATGGCAGGTTAAAGTAGGTATTCAAAATGGCAGATGCTGTTTTCCTTGGGTTCTCTGTCAGAAATCCTCTAGTAAATGGTTAAACAGGTAACCTAATCGATAGGTGATATAGTGATATAATAGTAGCAATAGCTACTATGCGGAATTGATTATTGTTTTTTTTATTTACTTTTTGGTTTAATCATTTCATTTGCTTTTAATTTGAATTCTTCTTGTTGGTATTTATGTAATGCAATTTATAATTAAAAAAAAACAATTTATAGACATAATTATTATATATCTATCGTGACACTTTTCTGTAATGAGTTTGCAGTTGAACTTGACTGAACAAGGCATTTCACGGTGAAGGAAGTGACTTCATCCAGAAGAGCTTTGTTGATTTACTAAAACAATTCAAGAATGAACAAGTCAAAGGTTTCTATTGTCCAACACCTTTATTCACACAAAGCCATGCAGTCCCAACACCATCAAAAGAAATGGAATATCCAGCTACAGACACTCTCAACCAATCCCCTTTCTTCCAGAAACAGAGCTTGACCTCCCCCAAATCAGCTTTTAGCCATGAAATTAAATATACTGTTAAATACTCTGTTCATCAACTGTGGTGTTTAACTGAGTGTTTGAAATGGATTTAAATGCCATAATGTTCCTGATGTATGGTATTCAGGATACCTGTCCTATAGAGATTAACAAATAAATACAGATCTGTATACAGTATACTAATGCTTAAATCTATTTATATATAATTACTATTTAATTGCTGATTTATTTATTTTTTAGCATTGGGTCAGTGTTCTTTGTAATTTCTAAACACTTTTTACACATCCATCTTTTTAAAAGATTTCTTAACTGTATAATTTTTTTTTAATCAATTCAGAATAGATCTGGGTTAGAAAGTTAAGAAAACAATGTAAGAGAATCTCATATACATGATCTGACTCTCAATGAAACTCTTCCTTTTTCTTGTCCTTTGATTTTATGTATATTATTAAGCTTTATAGGCGCTTTCTGCAAGGCAAACTGTGGCGAATACTGATACCATTTCCTCTGCTAAAACTTGTACGTTGTTTTTAGGGGCAAATAGCAGGGTTGAGGAGCTCTATTTCGACTGGGGCAGAGCTAATTTCTGCGCCAGAAAAATGTACAGGGTTCTGAAACAAGCAAAGCTCTGTTTATCAAGTCCAATATTAAAAATGACATTTTTTTAGGTGTCATTAACATGACATGGTTATTACATATCTACAAATGACAACTTTTGTACTAAAGGTCAAAATCAAAATTTAGAGTTCTTTTTGGAAACCAGGAACGCCTCGTCCTCTAACTTAAAGAGGACTAAAGAGTAGAGGGACCATCCGGCTTTTTATCAGCACTCAGTTCAAAAGCCTGCATCTCTGATGGTATGGGGGTGCATTAGTGCCTATGGAATGGGCAGCTTGCACATCTGTAAAGGCACCATCAATGCTGAAAGGTATATGCAGATTTTAGAGCAACATCTGCTTCCATCCAGATCCCATCCCATCCCATCAGACTCTGCTCTCTAAGATACTCTTTTTATACCAGTATAGCATACTGACCTGTTGCCAATTAACATAATTAGTTGCAAAATGTTTCTTTTTTCCCCCCAACATTTTTGAGACATGTTACAGCCATCAAATTTAAAAATACCTTATTTTTTCCTTAGTTTTTCACTCTCATACTGTACACACTCTGTATGTGTTGTATTAGTCACTGATAGGGCTGAGAACGTGAATCATTGCAGTTGTCATTGGCAGGATGCGCCGGATTTAACAGGTGAACATCATTTCTGAACAAGGAGACAGGAAGTGAGTGGGGCCACTGAGGGCTTTAGAACCTGTTTGTGTGCTTTGAACACACGGCGCCGGCTGTACAAACACACCACGTTTAATTAGATGAGAGAGAGGTGGGATTGGAGAGGGAGAAGGAGGGAGAGGGGCAGGAGGCCCTCATGTATTTTCCATTAATGCTGAGGATAGCACATGAGGAGTGAGCTGAGAGTTAGGCAAACATAGCCTGCTTGAATTTATCACACTGTGTGCACACACATACATGCAGGGTTACAAGGATAGTATGCTAGAACACCATCAGAAGGCAAACACTGAAATGATAATGGAGGGAAATGTTGTTGGGCACAAATGAGTTGAAGTAAATAGCTCCATGATTTGACCATGTGCAGTCCTGTAGATTATTGTACTACAGTTGTTTAAGGATGTGTAATGTAAGTCTAATTTACTATAAATAAATTGTTGATGATGATGTTTGATGCTCTTATTCACATATAATCACTATTTTATTTCATTTGTATCATTCATTGTTTGAATGCTTAACTAGTGCACACTTTTTTGCGTTTTCTCCAACTCTCGTATTTAATTATGGTGCTTTCCGGTAGTCTGACACTCGCTTCCCTTCGTTTGGTGTAAAACTGCTTTGCACTTGTAACTCCTTTAAAGGAGCTGTTTGTATTTTTCAGTGCCCTCTGCTGGATGTGAGATGATTTGCAATCGCAAAGAAAACACTGATGATCCTTACTTGCTCCCTTCGCTTCCCCAAACCGACCACACTCTCTCAGCTTTAAGGCAAGGCGGTGGGAATCATTTCTGTGTCAAGGAAATATAAACAGAAGCCTAAAAAATGAAGAAACAATGCAGATCTGTTGCATTGCACTATTGCAGATCTCTGTTTTTCTGCAGTGTCTGTGAAATCTTACGAATATTACACTTTGATAAACACTCATAAATATTACAAATCGGACTTTTAACACTGTAGCGTAAACTAACCTTTGTTCTGGATGGAGTGGAGCTAATTTAAGGGCCATTAAAATGCAAACGGAAGCTTGGAATGAAATTCCTAGTGAGATGCATTGCATAGAAATTTGTGTAGAAGGTATTTTCTGAAGGTATTGTTACAATTCTATTCGTATTATACAGCAGGTTTGGAGACACTTGAAAAAAAAATCTCAAACTTTACCTTTAAAAGATTTACTCTTGGGTTGTATGCTGCCTTATTAAATAAAAGAGCAAATGTAATGTAAATGTACAATTTTGGGGTTTTTTTTATCATAAAAAACATGCCCCAGAAGCAAATGAAAAATTATATCCTTTGCCAGGGTCACACGAGAGTTCATCATTTCAATTTATCAGAATGCCACAGCGCCTGTTCAGCTGCCCAAATGCTTGTGCCATGTTCCAACAGTAACAGGCAAGACAGAGAGATAACCGCCTATTTAGGCAGTAATTAGTGTGTGTGTGTGTGTGTGTGTGTGTGTGTGTGTGTGTGTGTGTGTGTGTGTGTGTGTGTGTGAACTTCAGAGAGCAAAAGGCCTGCCTGATATTTGCTGGAGCTCAGTTTAAAGGCACTGCTGGGTAAACAGACAGGGGAAGGTCAATATTATTATAACTGCTCTGAGAACACTGGGCCTGTGGGGCTGTGGGAGGAACTGACAGCTGCTTCCCTTTTCACTCGCACTACACACTGATCAAACACGACACAAGTCCTAGGGTGGTAATTCTTCAGAATATCAAACAAGGCACTATTTGTTTTATTTTTCCCAGGACACACTTTTTGACAACTATGTGAACAGGACTTAACAAACACACAACGTGTTTGCGTGCTTTTTAAACATCCACCCAGACATTACTATATGTTATAACTCCCAGTTTATGCACCGATCAGAATCATGTGCAGATTTTTTGCATTGTATGGTAATGAGAAATAGGTCAGGTTGATGCTGACCTGCAACAAAAGCATTGATTCTGGAGAGGTAGAGGGAGGGGAGAAAAAAAGTAAGAATCTATTGCACAGTACAATGCTGCTATCTCCTGGTAAGAAGATTTATTACATCGAATCATGTCAAAACAGTCAAATTGTGACTTGTTATGCATGTGTGTTTTCTCTCTCTCTCTCTCTCTCTCTCTCTCTCTCTCTCTGTCTCATATTGTGGCAGCAGTACAATGCATAAACTCATCCAGTTACAGGCCAAGAGCTTCAGTTCGCACCAAACATCTGAATGGGGGAAATATGTTGCCTTTACCATGGCATGGTTCTTGGTGCCAGACAGGCTGCTTTGAGTATTTCAGAAAATCTTGAGATTTACAAACAGTAAACAATTTCTAGACTAATAACATACTCTAGACAAAATTCTTGACAGGTGTGCGCATGCTTGTTTTCTATGTTATGCTGCCACATGATTGGCTGATTGTATAATTACATGAATGAAGTGTACTAATGTTAATATTAAAGTGACAAGAACTCATTTTTCAGAAAAGGAGAAATGAACCCAAAATCAAGGAAACTCCGCAATATTTGCAGGAGCTTGCAAATTTTTAAAGAATTACCGCAGATTTTCCAAAGATTTGGGCCAAGACGCATCATGTGACATCATCACAACGTGCATTCAGCCCTCACATGCTTCGAACATGAGTACAGCTAAAATGTCTCATTTACCAACAAACATCACTGCGAAAAACAATTTCATGCAGTTGCGATTTTGCCAATTCGTGTATTTTTCTGAAAAAAAAGCATGAAAATCTCTGCAAGTTGTATCATCATTGTTTAACAAGCTGCAGCAAAATCAAGCACAAAAAAACTGCAAAATCATATGAACTTTTTCAGTATTATGGGATGTTTTGTGTACATCCATAACCAAATTAAATCCATTTAATCCATAAATTCCAGGTTGCCAAAGAGAGAAAGAGTGAAACACATTTTTATCCTTTCTCTGATTTAACTCACTTGTTTAAAAAAAACAAACACATCCTTTTCTTCATTCATCTCACCCTAACCTGTTTCCCAAGCAGAGTGCTCATTATACCACATCACATGGCACTGCAGAAGCAATCACTTTCCATATTTGTCTTTCTAGGAAGAGATTATACCTACAATCTAGGCAGCATAATTCAAAAATAAGAACATAATTCTTCTCTTGATTCCGCCAAGATTTATTTCATCTGACAGCACACAGTATGAATCTCTTCCTCGTTCCCTGTGTTTAAATAAAGTGACAGGTACAAACAGTCGCATAAAGGGATCCACAGACTCTTTATCATCAGGCCTTTTAAATATGTCAGAGTGTAGAGGAAAGAGCAGTTAATCTAAGCCAATAAGACTTTCTCAGCAGGGCATTAAAACACACAGACATGCTCACATGTGTGCGCCTGTGTTTGAGCATCTCCGCCTGCTTTGACATTCTTCATCGTCTGTCAACACAAGATGGAAAAGTGAGCAAACAGCATCAGTCGGCGTGTGTGCACAGCAAACGATGCCCTAACAGACTGACAGAGAAAGAAAGACAGAGAGAGCAGGCAGATTTGCACTGGGTCAGATGCTTGACAATCATCCTTTTGTTCCCCCACACACACTTTTTCGATCACATTTGTATTTCAAAACATAGAAGCTTAATATTTGATTAGCAGACATTCTAGTATCTCTGTAGTGTTTAATATCAGCTTTTCAAAATCCATCCCATAATTTAAATCTCTTGTCTGAGAGGCTTTAGTCTGGCAATTGCCTATATACTGTGCACAGTGTCTACAGGCCACGTAAAGCTAAATGGAATACATATTTAAGACTTTTTAATGCTACTTTAATCTATAGTCTTAATGTAAAAGACTCTAAATTCTTTATGTACAATGTGTAATGGACCTACAGAGTTCCCTAAGGATTCTTTGAAAGATATATGGTGCTTGTATGCTATTTTTTGGTGATATAATTCATGTTCATTTTGGAAAATTAACTTAATGTGAATCCACATTAAGAAAAAAAATGTAAAAAATGCGCATCTTTCAAATAGGTCATACCATCAGAAATAAAAACAAAGGTTTACTGGTGTATGTTGAGACATTGGGAGAATGGAGCAGAGATGCATGTTGGTTAAGACATCAAGTTTTATGTCCAGGTTTTCTGAATAGGGTCTTACATGTAGCCTAAAAGATGGCTGTACATGGGTACATGTAAAACATAGATGCTAGTCAGAAAAAAAACAAACTGAGAGTAGGCTGGATTGTGTTAGTTTACAGCAACCCGTAATGACAAAAGATCTCAAGTACCTTGTTCCATAACACACAGAAGTAGAGACATGTACACAATTTAACTAGGTTAGCTAACCGTATTCATCCATCTTCAACCGCTTACTCCTTTATCAGGGTCACGGGGAACCTGGAGCCTATCCCAGGGAGCATTAATCTGATAGCAGTAAGCACACAGCTACACTGTGAATTAGGGGACATCTCACTGTGAATTAGGGGACATCTCACTGTGAATTAGGGGACATCTCACTGTGAATTAGGGGACATCTCACTGTGAATTTGTGGACATCTCACTGTGAATCAGGGGACATCTCACTGTGAATCAGGGGACATCTCACTGTGAATTAGTGGACATCTCACTGTGAATTAGGGGACATCTCACTGTGAATTAGGGGACATCTCACTGTGAATTTGTGGACATCTCACTGTGAATTAGGGGAC
>JAFFST010053947.1:13328-20135 GCA_022414735.1 Noturus placidus
CCTTTATTCTTTCCTTCTTTTATTTTGGTCTCATTTTCTTTGTCCTGTTCTTCCAGGCACCAGTGTGCAACCAGTGTACTGTTACTCTTTTTCTTCATATTGTTACCTCCTTCTCTTCCTGTATTTCCTCCTCTTCTTCTCCTCCTCCTTTCTCTGCTTCTTCTTCCTCCTCCTCCTCTTCATATCCTCCCCCTCTTCCTCGCCTTCCTCCTTCTTTTATTTCTTATCTCCTCCTATTTTACTCCTTCTCCATCTTCTTTCTCTTCTTCTCTTCCTCTTCCTTTTGCTCTTCTCCAGTTCTCCGTCTCCTCCTTCTGTATACAGTGTACACATGATTAAGGGTGCCAATACTATTCTGAATAATAATAATAAGAAGAAGAAGCTCGGTGCTCCCTCTCGCTCTCTCTCTCTTTCTCTCTCTCTCTTTCTCTCTCTCTCTCTCCCTCTCTCTCTCCTCACGCTCTCTCTCTCTCTGTTTCTCTCCCTCTCTCTCCCTCTCTCTCTCTCTCTCTCTCTCGCTGTCTTGCGCTCTCTCTCTTTCTCTCTCTCTGTTTCTCTCTCTCTCTGTTTCTCTCCCTCTCTCTCCCTCTCTCTCTCTCGCTCCCTCTCTCTCTCGCTGTCTTGTGCTCTCTCTCACTCTCTCACTCGCTCTCTCTCTGTCGCTCTCTCCCCCCCTCCCTCTCTCTCTCTTTCTCCCTCTCTCTCTCTCTCTCTCACTCTCTCTCAAGTGTCAGATCTGTGGACGTTCAGCAGATTTCTCACACGTTTATAATCAGCTGTTATTGGAGGTGTGAGGATCAGCAGGGTTGTAATGTAGATCCAGATGGATTACTGTTGCCCAGATGAACACACACACACACACACACACACACACACAGACCACCAGCATAGTGTAGTACTGCCCCACAGGAGAAAATGAGATCAGGCTCTGTAGCTGGTCCTGTAGCTCCACCTCCTCCATCATCAGCCTCCATCATCATCATCAGGAGAAATCATCAGTAATTTTGGCCGTGAGCTGCAACAGGAGATACAGTGAGAGAAGAAGTTAAGGTTGATGATCTGAAGATGATGATGAGATTATAGAAGATGAGGAACATGATGGGACAGAGAGACGAGACATGGGGGGGCTAGACACTACAGCCCCATGCTAGGGGAAAACAGACCTGTCTGTCTGAGATCTGACACTGAAGTCACTCAACCACTTCCAGATGTGCGGGGACTGAACCAGCAGGGTGGAGTCATTGTGAGTGTGAGTGTGTGTGTGTTTGTGTGTGTGTGTGTGTGTGTGTGTGTGTGTTCACATACCCCGGGTAATCCGGGACAATTTTTAGCAATTTATTTTTGCAATTTCGACATAAGTTCAGTAATCAGATCTCTGATAGTGCCGTTCTGAGTTCATGGAATTGATTTATTTTTGGTTCTTCACATCTGTCTGTGAACATCGCTCTGTCCCTGATCACCAGCTCTGGGCCTGAGATTGAAGGATTGTTAGGGATCGTGTTCAAAGTGACACATTCGTATAAAAACGAGAGGGAAAAAAGAGCTCAGTATTTCAACACACGAGTAACCTGTAAAGATTACACCAGGTTGGCGATAATAATGCACAACAGCTGGATTTGCGATGTAAACATCTGGATTTGGGATGTAGTACCTAGTAATATCTATATTAATGTTGTTTATTTTTATTGCACACAGTGAGCTGTAAATCTGCAGGCTCGGTGCCAGTAACGACGCGTTAACCTTCGAATTTAAGAAGTGTCCAAAATCCAGAGGTTGTACGTTATTACTGTCTGCTATTGGATGAGCGTAAACAGACTGACGTGCTCGAATATATAACGGTAAGATCATCTGCTTGGTTCAGGAGATATGAGTAAAAACAATAACTGAAACTCGGGTCAGAGTTTTGATCGGCTATAATTGTGTGCTAGCGTTTATCTAAAACAACTTAAATAATCACGTCACGATCGCACAGCATAGTTTTGCGGTGATGTTTGTTCGTAAACGAGAGCTTTTAGCTTTACTCGTGTTTGACGCACGTGAATCGACGACGGCTTCGGCTGAATGTGTGACATCATCGCGACGCGTCTTCCCGAAATATCCGGAAAATCTGCTCTTCAGAATATCGCGGCGTTTATCAGATTTACACGTTAAATTCTGTAATCTATTTATTGAATGTTTAATGAAACATCTCTAAAACAAGCTGTTTATTCCAAGTGTGAGTGTGTGTGTGTGTGTGTGTGTGTGTGTGTGTGTGTGTGTGTGTGGTGCTGAATCCGAAAGCCATTTTCCTCAGATCAGAATAAACTTGAAGAACACTGAGTGCAGTAGTTTTCCTTTATGTTTAATGAAGTAATTCGAATGAAACGCTCGGACCTGTGCTGTTGTTTCCAGTGCTGTTTCTAAAAGACTGTGAGCATTTCACATCAGAGCAGCTCCACCTACAGGACACAGGCAGTAATGACACCCTGATCGAATGACATTGATTATAGACTTCATGTCAGGACATCACTCACAGTGAGAGACGAGCTGAAACACTGATCTGAGGTCAGCGGTGACCGGTCCTGATCTGTAACGCTCATGCTGTGTGTGTGTGTGTGTGTGTGTGTGTGTGTTTGTTTACAGGTGAAAACAAAAACCTGCTGCTGTCCAACAGTTTCCCTGACCCTCGACTGGTTCCTGCTCAGGGACCTCAGGGACCACCGGGACCCACAGGTCAGTTCTGTCACACACACACACACACACACACACACACACACACACACACTTTTCACTTCAGAGACACATTTATACATGTATACGTATAGTAAGAAACCGCAGTACACAAATAAGATTGATTTTAAAATGAGTAATGATGTACGCTACGTTCGATCCAGGACCTTTTGTGCGAGCCAGGGAAATTACTCGCTTCGCTAAAGACATCAAAATATCCAATTTGTAGTTAATCATGTGTTTCATTCCGGCGTGTAACTGACACTTGTATTTATCCTTATGGAATTATTCTAGCCCCAAACCAGCTAACACCAGTGCACATCACTGATTTATAACCGCATTATAACGGATTTCATGTTTATTTTGATTATTTCTTGTCATATAGTTGATATTTATCTCAGATTCCGAAGTAAGAGCCTCGTGTTCACTGCCTGCGCTTGCTACATAGCATATAAGGAGATGTAATAGATGTTATGTGCGTGAGCATTAGTACAAATCTTCCAACACAGTAGCAAAATGCACTCGAGTTATTTTCCACGCTTGGTGTGATGGGCGTGGTCTCTTTCCGGGTGACTCCGCCTCCATCCGTAGGGCACGAGGGTCAGTGAATGGTTTCGATGAGGATGAAAATAATGTAAAACCTTCGCACTCGCCATCGTCCAAACACCGGCTGAGGGAAGATCTCTAGGAGGAACATCGCTTTGTGGATGTAGTACGCGTTCCACAGGTTGATGACACTTTTGTGTGTGTGTGTGTGTGTGTGTGTAGTTGAACGTGTATAATTAAACACACGCTGTAACGGGAGATTGAGACCTCATCTGATTATGAGAGTCAGGATACACGGCCCAGCGTTTCTCTCCCATGTATCGTGTGTGTGTGTGTGTGTGTTTTTCATGATGTGTACCAAGCACACATATTATACCTTCTAAGGTTTCATGTGCCGCAGTAACAGAGCTGCACATCACGCAGCGGAATTTGTGCCAAGAACTAAAGCAATACAAATCGAATCAGTCAGTAATTAGTTTTGCTCAGTACCAGCTGTTCGCCTCTCACATGACTATCAGAGTAAATCACATCCAGCACGAGTCGGCGTCTGCGTTCGGTTGGGGCTTTTTAAAGCTGCAGAACTGAGGAGAGCCAGATGTTCTCATGCCCTGGTGATGAAGGACAGCAGATCCAGCCTTGTCCACTTGATAAACGGCTCGCTTCAATTTAAAACACGTGACTCCGTCCACGACTAACTTTCTAAATAAATCAATCAATAAAATAAACATCTCTTCACTGCAGGGTTTAAATGTTCCTACACTGCGTCTGGAGTATAGTCGAGCGTATCTAGTCATTCTTAGTAGAAGATTACAGGAAATCAAATATAAGATTATTTGATCTATTTTTTCGCACTTATATAGCGCTTTTATCCAAATAGCTTTACAACGTGTCTCATTCACCCATTCACACACACACACACTCACACACCAATGGTAGCAGAGCTGCCATGCAAGGTGCTAGCTTGCCATCGGGAGCAACTCAGTGTCTTGCCCAATGACACTTCGGCATGTGGAGTCATCCGGGCCAGGATTCGAACCACCAATCCTACGATTAGTGGACAATGGAATGGAATGTAATGGAAACCCTGTGTGAACCTCTTTCCCACAGCCCCGCCCTTTCCGAACTATATACACATCGCACTAATGATAAATAAACACAAGGGCATCCACAGAGGACTGAAAAATCCTCAGCACATGGATGTGTTCTTAAATGAAGTGGAAAATCATCCAGATTGGAGCGTGATGTATAACAGATATAAACCATTACACCTCGGAGTGGAAGAATAATGAGATATGAGATTGTTCAAGCCCTCACATCTTCTGGATGTGATTCTCACAGTGTAGCTAAATATCTCCACTCCTATCTTCTAGCTCTGAGACATTGTGTTCACGTTATAAAACACTGCGGTTTCATTCTCCAATCTGATTGGTCAGGAGATGTAAACTTCAATTTATTGCTGAAATATGATCATTTTATTCGTCAAGTATATTCTTGAAATATTACAATTTTATTCCCATTTTATTCTTAAAGTATTCTGATTTATTCTCGACTGTAATGGTATATAATATATATATATATATATATATAACAATTATTATTTCTTTTGGACTTTATTCTTGAAATATTATTATGCTTCTAATCTCAGCTTTATTATTTAAAAAAAAACGTTGTTTTTATTCTCAGCTTTACTCTTAAATTATTCCGATTTTATTTTATTTTGTATTCTTATATATTCTCAGCTTATTCATACCACTGTTTTTTAACACTAACTTTGTAGTCGAGAGCTTTAACATTTCGTTCTCAAAATAAAATGCGTTGTTCAGAATCCACGGCTGTATTTCTCCACATGCTCATTCATTTCCACAGCTGTGCATTTTCATTACAAAAATAGTAACATTTTGAGAAATAAAGTTTAAATTCTGATATTAAGATTAAAAATGATTAATGTTTTGAAAATAAAATCACACTATATGGACAATATATTACAATTATTATTATTATTTTTCTAAATAGGGGGTGCACGGTGGCTTATAGCACGTTCTGCCTCACACCTCCAGGGTCCGGGGTTCGAGTCCTGCCAGGGCTGTGTGTGTGTGTGTGTGTGTGTGTGTGTGGAGTTTGCATGTTCTCCCCGTGCTGCGGGGGTTTCCTTCGGGTACTCCGGTTTCCTCCCCCAGTCCAAACACATGTATGGTAGGCTGATGAGCGTGTCCGTAGTGTATGAATGGGTGTGTGAGTGTGTATGTGATTGTGTCTTGCGATGGACTGGCACCCCTGTCCAGGGTGAACCCTTCCTTGTGCCCCATGCTCCCTGGGATAGACTCCAGGTTCCCCGTGACCCTGATAAAGGTAGAGGATGGATGGATGGGTTTTTCTAAATATTGGGGTTTTTATTCCCTTAACGTTCGAATCTAATACCTGAAATGATATGAATTTATTTCCAAAACTGTATTTAAATGAAACAATGTCATTGTTTCTTCAAACATGTCAGTTTTATTATTAAATGCCCATTTTATTTATAAGTTCGTCTCAAAGTTTGCGCTTCATCTCGATCCAAGACGTTCTCACTGACTCTTCACACACCTTCTATTCACTTCACGTTATGCTTCTCAGGAGAAATATATCCTGACATTTTATCTGCTATATAAATATCTTTTTAAAAATAAAATCTATATTAATTAAGAGAAGTTGAGCCAAGTTTCATACTATCGAAAGAGTAAATCTCTTAAAGGTTGATTAAGAGTAACAGGAGGTTTAGCATCGCCTCTCTCCCGCGAGTCTCCAGCTGTGCTTCGTTCCTGAGAGACGCGTTCGGCCAGGTTTTATCACCGTTTCAGTCAGTAGGCGTCAATAATAAGACAAGCATCAGTTTTATTAACGAGTAAAATCGTGGTGACCTCAGTGACGGGGACGTAATTCAGCGCTTGCTCGCCTGGAGTCTCGCCTGTTTGGATCGCGCCGAGAGTTCTGTATGGTTTTATAAACGCCGTGTCTGACGTGTCAGGGCTTATCTGTATATGTGTTCACTAACGTGTTTCTCATGACTGTTGCGAAATCCGTTGTGTGATTTATTATCATGTCTTTATCTTGTAAAGGCCAAACGCTCGCTCTGGGAGAAAATCATGAACAGGATTGTATTTCATTATGTTTTATGAGTAGTGTGAGTCTGCTCTGGGTTTCGAGGCACTGAGTCAGACTGTTTGTGTGAGGAAGGAAATAATCATAATAAAAATAAACATTTTTTGGTGTAGTATTAGAATAATGAATAATAAAATATATTTTTTTAAATATACAGTACTGTGCAAAAGTCTTGCAAAGAAATGCTGTAGAGCAAAGATGCGATCGGATATAATGGAGTTTTTCTACATTTAAAAAAAACCATACACCATATTTATTTATCTTTTGGTCAATAAGTACATCACAATTTACTTTTTCAGAGGTATAGTAATAATAATGATTATAATGATAAAAGGCAAAGCAACAATGTGTTGTGAGTCATATACGTAGATCGAGGTTCTTGATATAATCAGCTGCTGCGTCTGTCAGGATCAT
>JAFFST010053947.1:22829-57829 GCA_022414735.1 Noturus placidus
CGTGGGCACGTGGGGCTCTTGGCGCTCGGACGTGGGCACGTGGGGCTCTTGGCGCTCGGACGTGGGCACATGGGGCTCTTGGCTCTCTGGGTCGGACAGGGACAAAACTGGGCTCTCTGGGTCAGACGGGGACATAACTGGGCTCTTAGGTGTGGGCACAGGCGTGGGCAGCACCCCGTGGTCCACCGGTCGTGGGGGATTCTCCAACTGGGCCTGTAGCTGCTGCTGAAATTGTGCCACCTGATAGTCAATTTCCCTCCTTAACTGGATGGAATTTTCCAGGAGCAACAAAAAAAGCTTTGATGCGCCTAGCCCAGCTTGCTCCATCCAGCTAAGCTGTGCCGCCTGCCCCTCTACCTTGTGCGTGTGCCGCTTGTATGCGGTCGAGATCCCAGCAGTCCGAAGATCCGGGCTTCTCTGTGTCCCGGATTTCTGAAAAATTAAGATCCCTCATGACGCTCTCGCTACTTCCTTGGTCGGCGCGTTAATCTGTCACGTTATGGAGGAGGAGGCAGGAAGTACTCGCAAGAGCTTTTATTGGCATAAAACATGAAAACAAACCATAACTCAGGAAAATACAAAAACAAAGAAAACCATCCGACAGTCTAAACTTAGGGAACTCTTCAGAAACACTAGGAACATTCAGATCACTTCAAATTAGTCAGAACATCAAAACATCCAAAAACATACCGAAACATTTTCAAGGTAGTCCAAACAATAATGTGCCCCTAGTGCCAAAACCCAGGAACTTAAATAACCCACTAAATTACCAAAACAAACTGGAAACACCTGTTGTCCCTTCTTCCGGCATGCAACCACGTGAGATGGTCACATGACCGGGCAAAGTCTATACCGTGGCGCCCTCTGCTGATCCAGGCGTGACAAGAAGCACATTACACAACGGGCTTTACATGTAGACGATTTCCAAATATCATAGAACAAAGGAAAATTTTTTTATTCATTTTCCAAAAAAGGTTCTATTAATAGACAGGTTAGTCGTTTCTCTAGGACCTACAAGGGTTATCGTGTCGTTATTTGACATTGCGATTAAGTAACGCTGTGAATCATTCACAGAGCTACAAAAATTAACTCCACCATGCCTCATAATCACTGAGTGGCAGTATTATTAAAAATCCTGCAAATTATTTCAATAAAGAGTTTTAGAAAACCATTAGGACATTCTGTGTCTCTGCAGTGATTTATTTTTTTATGCAGCGTATTATTTTAATTAAGAATGCAGAAATAATAAAACATGCCCCCGTTCAAAAATATTACACTATTCACATATTCAAAACAATATGGAAATATTCACAAATTTTTGGTTTCACCTTCCATCAGTACCGCAGTACTTCATCTCCCTTACCTCCATCACCTCCATCACTTCCCTTACCTCCACCATCCTCATCTCCGTTGCCTCTCTCATCTCCGTCACCTCCCTCATCTCCGTCACCTCCATCACTTCCCTCACCTCCACCATCCTCATTTCCATCACCTCCCTCATCTCCGTCACCTCCCTCATCTCCACCTCCCTCATCTCATTCACCTCCCTACACCGCTATCATCTCCTTTATCTCCTTCAACTCCATCACCTCCATCAATTCCCTTTTTTTTAAACAAAACAAAATGATTTTTACAACACTACAAACTTATTTTGGGTGTTTAACCAAACAATTCTGTGACTATTGGTTAGATAGTGTGTGTGTGTGTGTGTGTGTGTGTGTGTGTGTGTGTGTGTGTGTGTGTGTGTGTGTGTGCGATTCTGTAGCTAGGCATGATGGGTAAATCACAGCATCAGGAAGAGGAGAAGTGGAATACTAAAAAAAGTCATTGTAGTTGAGATCAGACAGTGTTACTGTTACAGAAATGTCTAATGCATCCGGTCTCGCTCTGTGTAGGACCCCCAGGAGCCCGAGGCCCAGCCGGACCGCCAGGCCCTATCGGACAAAGTGTGAGCTTCCACACACCTTCACACACCACGATGATACACACACTGAATAGAGGAATGGGATTTCTTAAAGGACCTGACACTGTGTGTGTGTGTGTGTGTGTGTGTGTGTTATGGATTATTGTGTCTATAAATTTTTTCACTTTCTCAGGGAAAGCCAGGTTCCCCCGGTGTCCCAGGACCCACGGGACCAAAGGGAGAGCGAGGAGAGAGAGTGAGTTTAACATCTAAAACACTAAACATGTAAACACCACCTGACTTCACCTTTACCCAAGGGCGTAACCATGGTATGGACATTGGGGGGGTCCAACGAACTCGGCGGGAGGATATGCAGGTGAATGTAACGTTAATGGTCGAAAACAAATATCAAAAGTTAATTGACAAACCAAGCCATGGTATGATGCCTTCAATACTAAGATATGGTCACCTACTATTTAGGGATCTAGTTACTTACTGTCTGAATAAAAGCTCGTATGTTCTGCTGCACTTTTCTAAAGTTGTCTGCTGTTTCCATTTCTTACAGACTGAGCTGATAAAATATATCAAAAAACTTGTGTTGAATCTGGGCGCAACCAAGTGTACAACTGGAGGGGGGGGGGGCACCTATTTTCCTTAACACACGGAAATATATTAAAAAGGAATTAACATAAATAAATAGAATAGTTGAAGAAAAGACAGATACGTTGGCAGGGGTCATTAAAGGGGGACATGTAGAAAATATCTTGTACTGTATATTGGGGGGACAGATTGGTATTTTCTCAACATTGGGGGGGTCACGACCCCCCTCAAAGAATGTGTGGTAATGCCCATGCCTTTACCCTCTCATCCTTACATTAACGCCTACCCTCTCACCCTGCAGGGACCTCTGGGGTATCCAGGAGAGAGAGGCTTCAAAGGAGAGCCGGTAAGATGACCACCTCTGTCACCTCCATCACTTCCTTCACCTCCGTCACCTTCATGACTTTCCTCACCTCCATCACCTCTGTCATCACCGTTAGCTTCATTACCTCCATCAATCCCTTCTTCTCCATTTCTTTCTTAGGTTTTGTATTATTTTATATTGTTGTTTATTTTGTTCTTGCACAGTTTTTAAATATTTCAATATTTTGTTTCCTTTTTTTCTTTCTTTCTTTTTCATTATTTTCCTTTCTTTATATTCCTTTCTTTTCTTTTCTTTCTCAGTATTTTTTCTTTCCCTCGTTCTTTCTGAAAGTGCTGTGATGATCATTAGAGTTATTGTTAAATAGCAGGGGTGACTGTAAGCTGTTTCCCTGCAGGGTGATCCGGGGCCGAAGGGTGAGCCAGGGGAGAAAGGTCTTCCGGTAAGCGTGTTTGGGACGGGTTCACTGCAGTCACTCACACACACACACACACACACACACACACACACACACACACACACACACACACACTTTAACCTTTGACCCCTACAGGAGTGAGCAGGAGACAGTAGAGATCTGCAGGATGTGTGTCTCTGCTGTAACTCTTTCTTTTGTCCTAATCAGATATTTTGCAGGTTGTTTTCATGCTGTTGATGTTGTTGATGTTGTTTATGTTGATCCTGGCTTCAGTCCTGTCCACAGTGAGAGATTTTAACCTCACGCTTTATCCCTCAGTGCACTTTCCCTCTCTGTTTATCTCTGCATTAAGAGACAAATCTGATGAATGGAGGATTAAGTGCATTTCAGATGGAAGTTGCACTGACAGGATGCTGCTTCACTGTCGCTCACATCCTGTACGTGGTGTTGGGTTTGTTTGTGCTCCTTCTTGCTGTGATGGTCACATTGGTGTGTGAATAAGATGTTGGTACCGAGTTGCCCAGGTACGCTGATCTAAAACATGAAGCCACAGGGATCTGAAATCGGACGCTCTCTCATGAGCTGAACGTGGCTCACAATCTGCAGTCTGAATAAACATCTATTAAAACATCTAATAAAAATCTAACATGGTGAGAAAAATCTAATCTAACCTAGTAGCGAGTTCTAATCTAACCTAGGAAATGAAGACTAATCTAGCCTAGCAAGAGAAATCAGGACAAATGAGTGAAATGTAATCTTAAAATATCCAAGAGAAATCTAATCTAAAATTGCAAGGGAAATTTTATCTGATCTAGCAAGACCAATCTCATCTAACCTAGTGAGTGAAATCCAATCTAATCTAGCCAGTGAAATCTAATCTAACCAATGAATGGAAGATAATCTAACCTAGCAAGTAAAATCTAATCCAATTTAGCGATCAAAATCTAATCTAGGCTAGTGAGTAAAAGCCAATCGAACCTAGTAAATGAAAGTAAGAGTGTGAGAGTCTTGGACAGCGTGTTACATATTAGGCCACGCCCAGTTGGACAGTCTCAGATCAGTGGCTCAGCTGCTTTTTGACCCTTTTGTGACTTGATGTTTGGTAAGATGCTAAAGTTTTAGAGGATCAGCACGCATGGGAAACTTTTACCGCTCTGATTGTGTGTTGTTTTTGTATGTTTGTTGTTTGTGTTGGTGGCGGGGTGCTGTCTCAATGAGTGTTCACCGTCTGACCCTCCTACTCCCACCTACTGACTCCACGCCAAGAGCTCACACTCGCCGTCTGAGCCTCCAGACTTGGCATGCACACAACAAACACAACACAGAATAATTAGAATATTAAATTCAATTATCAGAAGGACAAACATCAGACATGAATTCCGTTCGATATGGAGGTTAATGGAACATTCCAGAAAAAACTGTTTATTTGTAGTTAGAAGGCCGTTATTGATTTCTGGGAATAAATCTATAAAACTACAGACATCACACTCGAACAATACAGATGTGCTGAGGAGACACACGTAAGAGAACGTTTGACCAAAAATGTTCATATTTAAGTTTTTTTTTAAGTTTTAGTTTGATTTAACTTTCCAAACGGGTCAAATATAAATCTAACCTTGCAAGCAGATTCTAATCTAGCAAGTAGAATCTAACCTAGTAGGTGAAATCTAATCTAACCTAGAGAACAAATTCTAATCTAGTGAGTGAAATCTAATCTGACCTGGTGAGTAAAATCTGTTCCAAGCGAGTGAAAGCTAACGTAGCGAGTGAAAGCTAATCGCACATACACTACAGATACTGTGTGTGTGCGTTGTGTGTATCCCAAAAGTGTTTGTGCTTGTGTGGGTAACAGCGGTGTGTGATGGATCAGCGCTGCTGTGTTGGGATTTGGGTGATGTTTGGGTGGAAGGGGGTGGGGGCGTGAGTGGATACAGCTATCCTCTAGTTTCCCACAATGTATTGCTGCTGCATGTGCCCATCTCATTATGCTGCTTGTGAACTTCCTGTCTGCCTGCTGCTCTCATGTCTGACTCTCTGAGCTCCACTTTTAACAGCCACAGAGGATTTCCGGGTAAACAAATGACCGGTCCGTTCGGATAACTCCTCCACTCGATCATCGCTGACATCGTCACTTGTTTATTTACTCCACGGTCTGTTAGCGGCCGAGGTTTAAGAGATAATGATTTTGGACCCGGTCCCGGTTTGTAACATGACGCTTAGAGATACTGTAATACAAAATCAACAGACCCGGCATTAATCATAATGCACTGATGATTTACTGACTCTAATTTACAACATCTCTCTCGCTTCAGGAGACGTACAAATCATTTATTTCTCTACACACACACACACACACAGAGCATATTCCCTGTGCACCAATCCATTGTTTTCCCATTGAGTTTCCAAGCGCTGGCCCTGAACGATAAGCGATCCTCTCATTACACGAGAACTGTTTTATTTGGCTCCGGCGAATTGCCTCCTTTCCCTCGCATGCACTAATTTGTACATAACCCTGTGCTAAGTTCATGACCGAGTCATCAATAACCTCCTTGACTACGTTATGCTCGTCATGAGTTTCACGTCCTGTGAAATATTTGTTGAAATCTGTAACGGATGTCCAGCGGAGCAATGGAAGACTCACAATAGCCCTGATCAAAATGAATGATCGGCTCTGAAACTGTAGTCTAAGCTAATAATGGTCTGTCTTCATGTTTGTGCTGTTTGAATATATTTCCATCTCGAAGGTTATGAAGAATATAAATTAGTGAATATTGCGCCTGTAGTATAAAGTCAGTCCAAAAGTCTGTTTTTATATCATTCATCAAATTCATTTAGAGTCATTTCGATGATCAAAGAAGCAGAAAGTGTTTATTTCAAATTACATTTAAGAAAGAATTAAAACAGAGGAGATTATTGCATTGGTCTTCATTGAGAACTGAAAAACACACTGAAGAAATTTAATAGGGGAAAAAACACAAATCCTTTAACTTTCATTGAGAACAATTGTTATGTTTTAGTTGATTAAACATTTTTGTAAAATAGACCTATGCTTTAACAATACCCAAATGACTAAAATGTGACTATAATTGCAACTAGTGGACTAGGAAAACATTGAATATTGTGTGAATATATATTTTTTTATAAATCATTTCAAATCTGATGACTGCAACACAATCCAAAAAAGTTGGGACAGTCGACTGTTTACTGCTGTGTAACATTAGCTTTTCATTTAATAACATTAATTAAGCCTTTGGACGCTGAGTGAAGACACCAGTTGGTTAAGTTTAGCAAGAGGAATTTTCCCCCATTCATCCAGTTGCTGTACTGGGCCTTCGTTGCTTTATTTTGCGCTTCATAATGCGCTACACGTTGTCAATGGGAGACAGGTCAGGACTGCAGCAGGCCATGCTCGCACCCGCTCTCCCAGCTTATGCAACCATGCACTTGTAATCCGAGCAGAAAGTGGTTCCGCGTTGTCCTGCTCTGGATAACAGCACTTGTTGCTCCATAATGTGTACATATCTTCCTGCATTAATGCTGCCCTTACAGATGTGAGTTCCCCATACCATGGGCACTGACACACCCCCATACCATGGGCACTGACACACCCCCACACCATGGGCACTGACACGCCCCCATACCATCGGCACTGACACACCCCATACCATGGGCGCTGACAAACCCCCATAGCATGGGCACTGACACGCCCCCACACCATTGGCGCTGACACACCCCATACCATGGGCATTGACACACCCCCATGCCATGGGCGCTGACACACCCCCATACCATGGGCACTGACACGTCCCCATACCCTCGGCACTGACACACCCCATACCATGGGCACTGACACGTCCCCATACCATCGGCACTGACACACCCCCATACCATGGGTGCTGACACGCCCTCATACCATCGGCACTGACACACCCCCATACCATGGGCACTGACACACCCCATACCATGGGCACTGACACACCCCCATACCATGGGCGCTGACACACCCCCATACCCTCGGCACTGACACACCCCCATACCATGGGCACTGACACGCCCCCATACCATCGGCACTGACACACCCCCATACCATGGGCGCTGACACGCCCCCATACCATGGGCGCTGACACGCCCCCATACCATGGGCACTGATACACTCCCATATCATGGGCACTGACACGCCTCCATACCATATGGACACTGACACACCCTCATACCATGGTAAATGGCGCACTGACCATGGGCACTGACACACTCCCATATCATGTGCACTGACATGCATCCATACCATATGGACACTGACACGCCCCCATACCATGGGCACTGACACACCCCCATACCATATGGACACTGAAATGCCCCCATACCATGGGCACTGACACACCCCCATACCATATGGACACTGACACGCCCACATGCCATGGGCACTGACACACCCCCATACCATGGGCACTGATACACTCCCATATCATGGGCACTGACATGCCTCCATACCATATGGACACTGACACGCCCCCATACCATGGGCACTGACACACCCCCATACCATAGGCACTGACACACCCCCATACCATGGGCGCTTACACACCCCCATACCATGAGCGCTGACACACTCCCATACCATGGGCACTGATACACTCCCATATCATGGGCACTGACATGCCTCCATACCATATGGACACTGACACGCCCCCATACCATGGGTACTGACACACCCCCAAACCATATGGACGCTGACACACCCCCTTACCATATGGACACTGACATGCCCCCATGCCATGGGCACTGACACGCCCCCATACCATGGGCACTGACACACCCCCATACCATGGGCACTGATACACTCCCATATCATGGGCACTGACATGCCTCCATACCATATGGACACTGACACGCCCCCATACCATGGGCACTGACACACCCCCATACCATGGTAAATGGCGCACTTACCATGGGCACTGACACACTCCCATATCATGGGAACTGACATGCCTCCATACCATGACAGATGCTGGCTTTTGGACATAACAGCTCGGACGGACCTTTTCCTCTTTGGCCCGGAGAACACGACAGCTATTTTGTCCAAAAACTATTTGAAATGTCGACTTGCCGAACCAGAAAACACGATTCCACTGCCCTACTGTCCATCTCAGATGATACCGAGCCCAGAGAAGTGGGCGGAGCTTCTGGACAGTGTTAATGTATGGCTTCTGCTTTGCATAGTAAAGACTTAACTTGCATCTGTGGATGCAGCGGCGAAAGGTTTACCACAGTATTCCCAATCCCATGTCAGGATCTCCATTACAGACTCATGAGGGTTTTTAAGACAGTAACGTCTGAGGGATCGGAGATAACACGCATTTAGCCTCGCCCTTTACACACCTAGATTTGACCGGATTCCTCAGATCTTTTAATTATATTGTGCACTGTTAAGGTTAAATGCCCAAAATCCTACAGATTTGTCTTTGGAACGTTCTTCTCAAAGTGTTGGATTATTCTCTGAAGCATCTGTAAGTAGATCGGCAAGACTAGACCCTTCCTTACTCTGGAAGGACTAGGCGTTTTTTGGAGGCTCCATATATACTACGATTAGATGATTGCCTCACCTGTTTCACATCACCTTCTTATTGCAACTTTCCACATTGCTATTAGTTTTAAATCGCCCCTATCCCAACTTTTTTGGAACATGTTGCATTCATCAATTTTAAAATCAACGTTTACCTTCAAAAAACTATACAGTTGATTAGATAAAACCTCAAATACCTCGTCTTTATGTTGTTGTTTTTTTTAATTCAAGTCAAAGTACATTTACACATCACTCCTCTTTGTTTTATTAGCATTTTCCATATTGTCCCAACTTATTATTATATGGGTAATATTTGAGTTGGAAACACAACAAAAAAATTGCAGAAGTAGAAAAATACTCTGATTGGACAAGTTATACACAATATAAAACTTGTTTTAAAAAATAGCTTCAGTGTAAGAACATCCTGAACAGACAGAGGTTGACCAGATGACATTAACGATGATGGATATTAAATTAGCCTTCTGCGGTTTTTTCAAAACTTTTATTTAACAATTTTTAGCAGTTGCAATGAAAATACAGGCGAGCGTTCACCGTCTCCGGAGGAGTACAGGGTGAGACGTGGCTCATTTCAGGGCCAGAAAAATGTCAGTAATAAAAATGAGTGAAATCTGTCGGAAAACAATATTTTGAATCATTCGACAACATATCTCTTTGCTTCGTAATGAACTTTGGATTTTACTCAGTTTGAATGTTTATGTTTATTGCATGATCCAGACTAAAAATAAAAAGTAAAAAAGGTGTCTGTGGCCTGGCCTGTTACCTGCATGCTGTTTTGTTTTTTTTTTCCTCTTTTTTAAATTCCTTACAGCATGGCCTGGAGAAGAAAAACAGACAAACTGAGATGTTTTGGCAGATGTTTATTTTTTTTTTTTTTAAATGTCTTGAATCGTATTTTTAACCCTTTTAACTTCTGATATAAAATAACTAAACAACTTGAACGTCTTTGCATGGTGGCAAGTGCTTGGTTTGGCTGCTGCTCCCATAACTTGACGGCTGTATCTGTCTCCACAGGGGGACGGCATACACCAAATCCGTGAGGCCCTGAAGATCTTAGCCGAGAGGGTTTTAATCCTCGAGACTATGATCGGTATCCACGGTGAGTAGGCAGGTCAAAAGGCCAGCGGTCAGGGGGCGTCAGATAAGATCAGATCACGGGCGGTGGGAAACATGGGGACAGATGGGCACTCAGGGAGGGAACGGAGCCCCGCCCCGCAGAAGCACTCTGGTAACCTGATGCAGGAACCTCACTGCTCTTGATCTTTGGTAGGACATTAGTTTGAAGATGTTGCAAGACTTGCAGGCTGACCTGGAGCTGCTGGCTCGCAGGGTGCAACTGCTGGAGGCGATCATCTGGCCAGGTAAAGACGCAATTTGCAATGCCCTCTGCTGGACTGGTAAAGAGTTCAGGAGCAGGCAGTGCCAGGATTACAGCCTTAAAGTATAAAGTGTACGTTATGTGAGCTACAAGAAAGTGCTGGTCTACAGAAATGGACTCGAGCACCTTCCTTTCGTTTTAGATTTTTATGTTTTGTTTAAAAAAAATGTTTTATTTTAAAGTTTGTAGAAGTTTAAGACTTTACAGTGCAGACAGAAAGTAACTGGACAGTGATGTGTCAGAATTCTCGAACATGGTTTTCCGATCGAGTCCTAGTGAAATCCCTAGACTCGGTTCAGACCTAGTATTAACACCACCACCTCAGGTGATCCGACCACATGCGGAGATGTTAACTAGGGTCAAAACTTTCTCCAGTCAATAAACTGTTGCTATGGTGAAAAGTATTGACACCATAGCACTTTGGAAGTCTGATTTCTGATTGGTCATCAGGTGGTGATTAATTCTCCATAGCAGCGGCTCTGACTGTAGCGCAGGTTTATATTAATGCACTCGTTCTGGTACGTTGTCGTTTCTATAGTTCGCAGGGATTTGTTCAGCTCCATTTTAACGATTTAAAATGTGTGTAATCGTTAATATAATGAAGTCTGTACACCTCTGTAAGGAGCTGTTTACTTCCCTAACATTCATGGAAGGAGTCTGAAGTGTTCGAGGTAAGAAGGATAGTCTCGAAGACATCACTGTCCAGTGATCCATGTCCTGCCCTATATGTGGTGAAAGTGGGATAGAATTGCTATTTATTTATTTATTTATTTTGTTGGAATGCCAGTTCAGAGTTAGTTCAGTAGTTTTCTTCCACGTTGTGTTGTTTGGAGGCTGAACTTTTTCAGGAGTTCCCCCTTCTCTATCACAGAGCCCGACGGAGAATCTGGAGACGGCCCGTTCAGCACCCCGTCTACGGATTTCTTCCGGAACAAGCGTGCCGGCATCCTGCCCTTCCGGGTCAAACCATCGTCCCTCTTTACTGAGTCTAAAATCCGAAGGAAGTCCTAAAGAGTCAGCTTCTCATTCCAGCTTGGACTGGCAAAACCTTCACAAGTCCCTATAACACGTACCGTCCTACAGATCCATTCACTAACTCTGGAACATACCATTGAATAAAGAAGGGGAGGGGGGAACACCTCAGGGAAAAAACCAAGTGGTGCTGCAGAAGTTCACCATCTCAACTGGAAGTCAGTCTTTAACTTCGATTTCCCTTTCGCTTGCATGAAACGAAGAAAAGAGAAATGTGCAGTCATTCTAACGGTGCTTGAGTAAAGATTATACGATGTGGGACAATAAGGGGACGAAACAAGCTGGTACACGTAATGGAAAAAGAACATCAGGTTATTATTCGCTGAAGTCGCTATATATATATATGAATATATTTTAACAGACCCCTTAGGGAAGCTAGGAAATGTATCGTATGTAGTAAAATGCTTATTCACTATTCAGTTTTCAAACATTTAAGCAATAAATTAGTTATCCTCCCTAGCATTAAATGCACTATTTTAGATGTTGTTGTTTTTTGTTTTTTTGCATTTTAGAGAAGCAGGAAGGAAATAGAACCCCACGCAAAGGCTTTAAGTTACACAAAACTTACCTGACGCTTGACATTTTGACGTTGTGTAATCTGTATCTATTTATTCGCAGGGTTTTTTTATTTTATTTGGATTTTATTAATAAAACACCATGTTTAGAGCTTTGAGTTTCCACCACAAGAAGATCTAACGCCAAGTGCACACGACATCATTTCAGCCCAGGCTTTATTTTATTAGTTTAAAAAATTATAATAAAATTAACAATGAGCTAAAATAAAAACCCCGCCCTCTAATCGATCCTTCATCATAATGAGGAGATTAAATAACAGTGCTCGGGAACACTACTATTCTTCATTTCTTTTCAGCATGAAAATATACTGATGGTGGAGCAAAAAAATGTAAATAAATGAAGTGTAGAATCCCAAAATTTGGCAGGAAGGTCCTGAATCTTGGCTGCTACCTGCTTATAGAACTAATTTGACTGCTCGCATAAAACAGCTTCCAAATATTTCAATTATTCAAGAATAAAAGTGGACATTTTGTAAGTTGGTGCTTGGACCCCTATTGATCGCTGCTTATGGGATCCATATATATACTGTATAATTGTTTTAATACTTTCTCTTGATTTTGCTTAAATACACACTACAGCAAGTTACTTATCCTGCATCTTGTCAAAGTTATCAACAGTTTTCACTTTTAACTACTTAAGATAATAAAATTTCGCGATCGAGGAGGTTTTTTTAGTCCATATTTAACTGAATATCATAAAAATTGCAACAAAAATCACAAATATATAAGAAAAGATCAGGGCTACAATAACGTATGGTGCACTCGGTATACATCACGTCTCCCTGATCTCTGATCGCAATGTGGATCGATGTGCTTATATTCTAAACACTAAATAAAAACAGGCTAAAATCTTTGTTCGGTCATCAGAGTGACTTTAAAAAAAAATAATAATACAAAATGATTATGATGATGTCCTACACAATCTTTACAGGGTCCTTCTGAGGAAACCTTTAAAAGGAACTTTTAATTAACCACTGAACCCTTAAAGAACCCCTGAAGAACCTAAATTCTTCTATAGGGTCTACAAACACACAGAAGTGCTTTACAGAAGATCAGTTCCTTGTTTAAATGATTGATGATCTGAGAAATGAACTTGCATGGAACTTGAATCTTTATTTTTCTTTCTATCATTCTCCAGCTAAAACGCTCAACTGACTTCCTTTTTTTTAAGACTCGTCTTTTGTCGTGTCTTGTTTGGGGTTTTTTTCTCTGAATGTTAATTATTTAATAAAATATAAGGTTATTAGTTCATGTTTCTGTGTTTTGTACAAAAAGTCATGTAACGTCAGGTTGTATTTTACGGCTTCTCAAACCGTTTGCTCTGATTTGGTCTTTGTAAGTGTTTGGAGTAGTGTTAAAAAAATAAAGTGTTTGGTGTTCCTTTCTTTTATTTGAAAAATGTAATCTTTCGCCTGTATGGTTGCTGTCTGTTTATGGAGAACGATTTAAAGACCACCTGAAATCAAATCCGACCTCTTTTCTTCATGTTTTGATTTTGTAATTCGTCACTTTGCCTTTGTATCCCTGATCTGTTCATCAGCTCATCGTCTGCCACAAAAACTATATTTTTTTAATTTCCTAATTAATCAAAACAAATTTAACGATTCAACTCCTCTCTATACAGCTTCTTTTTTAAAAAAAAAAAAAAAAACTTTAACCATCCATTAATATTAATATTTATTTTCTCCTCTCACACACGCACACACACACGAGCTGTCATCCAGGTCAGAAATACGCAACATTAAAAAATAATGTTAATACGTTTAATTAAGTTATTAAATATGTTTTGATAAGTTTCATTCTTCTTAAAATAGGAAATAAATGCATATGTATAATGCCATGGACAAAAAGTGACAAGAAAATCAATCCATCATAATATCCTTCAGTATGTACGTTCATAAATTAATTAAAATGTAATTAATGTTTTCATATTTTATTGTCAAGAAAATTATGCATTTATTTATCTAAGGTTTTATTGCTAGATATTTATTTATGTATTTAGTGATTGATTGACTCCAATACACACACACACACACACACACACACAACCCCTATAACTCGCTTATATTACCAATAAATAACACCAGTTTTCTCTTCTCCAGATGTAGCAATAAATCTGGTTCGATCTGATGCCACTCGTATTAATGTATTAGATTTTGTTCATATTTGTATTATGGGATGTTGTCCACACCGTCTCTGAGCACGCCTGAGTCACGTGCTCGATGCTTTCTTCATTTTAGAGATGACCACAGCGTCCTCACCGACCTGGTCATCGATCAGCAGAGAAATGGCTCCGTCCAGGTGCGGAGACGCAGCCAGAGCCACCACGGCTTTCTCCATTGGGAAGCCCATCTTCTCCAGCTGCTGCAGCCTGATAATAATAATAATAAGAAGAAGAAGAAGAAGAAGAAGAAGAAGAGAGGAAGGAGTTGACTCTAAATGTAGTCAGTCAGTCATGACACTGGTTTGCCATGCAATAAAAGGTCCAATCTTCATTCATCTTGGTCATCTCATTTAAAATTAGACAGATTTATGCACAGATTTACAAGTTTCTGCTCAAAGTCAAATTTTATTATCATGCAAACCATTCCCAGCTTTTAAATCTCTGAAAGCAGGGCCTAAGTCGCAAAGTGATACCTGTTCTTCAAGATGGCCGCCACAAAACCTTGCAGTTTTGTTCCAAGTTTTTTATTTTATTCTTATAAACGACAGGAAGTAAGTTCCGGTTTGTCCAAAACAGCATGAGTGCGAGAGCTGAACGTGTTTTGAGGTTTTTTTCAAGATTTGTTCTGTTTTTGCTCGAGAGTCAAATTACAACCGGAAAACATCACACACCTCAATGAAGAAACGGAGGATTTCTGGACTTCCACTTTATCCGCCGCCGTGCCTTCAGGAGCGTCGCACAGCGACGCCAGGATCCCCGCGTTTAGCAACTCCTCATCCAATAGCTGCTCGTCTGTCACCATAACAGGTTCTTGTTGCCACTCGGGCGCGGTGTGTGTCCATGGGTGAGGGGGTGTGTGATCCTCTGACTGGGACCTGCTGCTAGAAACGACACGTCCCGTATGAGACTCGGCATGAGGTAGAGATCTGAAAAGGAAACAAGACATCCCATTAGTAACAGTGCGGTACGGTACCTCATCTAAATCCAGAACTACCTGCACCCTAGCTGAGATCTATAACGAGCTTCTTCCCCAGGTCAACTATTCATCACACTCAGAAATAAAAAGGTACCAAATTGTACTTTTACCTCGTGTGCATCTTTTATTCTGGAAAATGCACATGGTGCACCTTTAATTAGCTTTTACGAGCAGTTCTTAATATATACTGTATATAAGTATCATTTACATACCTTAAATTATTATGAAAGTTTTCCAGGTGTAAAAAAAAGTCCCATCCAAGACATGACGGTGCCAGAAAAGTACAGCTTGGTACCTTTCTTTTTGAGAGTAAATACGACACAGTGAGCAACCCAGATTAAGCTGAAACTTTAGTCTTCCTCAAAAAAAAAAACCAGAGTAGTTTGAGGAGTTTTTCAACATACAAAATAAATATAACACGTCTTTCCGTGCGTCTGCAATGCCTTATGTTGTGCCCTATGTAGTGAGCGTATATAGTAAACAGGAAGCCATTTTGGATTGGCAGGAATGGTGTTGTTGTAATGTAAAACATGTAATAACCCATGTGTAGGGCTGATGTAGATTGGTAGTTGATATTTATTGGAAACGTAGAGCCACGCTGGCAGGCAGGAGCACACGCTGAGACCATCGATCCGCTGCAGGAGCTTCATTAACTCTGTGCTGTCTTGGAAAATATGTTAAGGGCGTTAAACATATAAAGGTTATTCTAGATTAATTCTTTACAGTAGAAAAGGTAAAAGATACAGTTAAGCCCCAGGCAGATGGCGTAGAAGTGCAGGAGTCCTGGTGCGCTCGGAAGAAGGAACAAATCGACCAGCAAGACAAGCCAAGGCAGGGTCCATGGAGGCAGACAGCGCAGGGCTCGTCTCTGTTTGCTCTGCCGACACTGAGCCGCAAACAGTGCCAGCTGGATGCCCGAGTAGCCACATATCCGACTGGCTTCGTCCCCCGTCACGAAGAGGAAGAGGGCGTAAATGGGGGGAAGGAGCACTGTTGAGACAAGAGACAGGACAAGGAAGACCAGCGTGCCCCATTTCCTCTCCTGCCTCGGGCCAAGACACAGCAAGAGGGCAAGGTCGTGGAGCAAAGACACAAACTCCTCATGACTCACAGCGTAGAAGATCAAATCTGCAAAAGAAATGTGTGTCATAAATCGAGACTTTGGTGCAGATGATCTAAAGTTCTAAGCAAGACACAACTTACCATAGAGACCTGGAAATTCACCTCCTGGCCCTAAACTCAGACTGGCATGAATTCCACAAAGCCAGACTAATACAAACAGGATCAGGATCAGAGCTGTGCCACTACACACACCTGATCGACTGGATCCAAACCACAACCATGGCCACATCGTAACACAGCTTGGTGGATCATCTGCTAAACAACATCTCAGACATTTCTATTCTATTCTCACTTCTATATACTCCAAGTCCATGATGCTAGTTTCATCATCTAAGCTTCTAGACACAAGCTAGCTAGGAATAGTTATTAGCTACATATACTGTTATAATTTTAAATAACAAGATGGGTTTTTTAAGCGCAAGAGTTAAACAAACAATTATACTTCCTTTGTGTACATTTCTTCATTATATTTTATTTCGATTTTAACCCGTTTTATTTTGACAGACACTTCCGGTTAGGCGAGCCCATTTGCGCATATTTAAAAGTATACACACACATGACTTCCTGTTGGAAATCGTTTCTTAATTTATGCATAAATTGAACAAACATATTATATCAACGAATTCGTATGAAATAACAATTTTATGACAAAATGACAAGTTTAAAAAAGCGTATGCGCTTTTCTGCCAAACTTCCACCTCTACGAAGTCAACAATGGAACATCCAGAAATAGGACTTTTTTTTTTTTTTTTTTTTTTTTAAACTTCGGCGCGTGCGCAGTTGCATCACCCTTCTAGAGCGACGACATTTGAACCGCGCATGCGCACACGTCCGTTTCTCGGTAGCAGCGAAAATGGCGTCGGTTACAAGTAAGTGCGGTTTCTGGCTATTTTTTAAAAATGAACTATATCAAGACAAATGATTTAGAGTTGTTCTTTCAGATGTTTACAATGTAAATATGTGACGTCTTGTGTACAAAAAGGTATTTAATGGTCGAAAAAATACATGAACGACGGCGCTGGAATTGTTTTAGATCAAACACGCAGCTAAGGTTAGCTAGTTAGCCGGGTTAGCATCCGGTGAGTTCGTGTTCAAATCTATACACGTATACGTTTTTACCTCAACTAGCTAGACGTAGCTATAAAATCATTTATTTAAAAATGTATAGAATCAAATATGCAGTATTTAATAAATAAAACCAAGACAGGAGGGAAATTCTGAACGCTTTAAGTGTAGTTAGCTAGCCGGCTAGTTTCATTAAAACGTGTTCTTTATTCTTTCTTCTTTTTTTTTCTCCGAAGCTCACGTGACTTGTGTAAAAACTCGTGTTAAAATGACAATATATAAAGTTTCGCCAATATAACTCCTTTATCACAATGGAGATGTGTTTGCTAAAATTTTCCCGCCGTGTGTTAGCAAACTAAACACGTTTAAAACCGGGAATATCACCGGGTGCAAAAGTTTGTGCCCCCTCAGTACAAAGACGCCGTGTTATGACTAAATTTTTTCTCATCACTATTTAACTAAACAATGTTTTTATTTAGTGTCTTCTATACTTTTAAAATGTTGCTTGACAATGAGTTTTATTTAAAATAAGGTGTATTAATGTGGGATTTTGAATAAGGTAATGAAAATAACGATGTGGGGAAATTAAGGTAAATACGTTTTATAAGGTGAAGTTTGTGTGAAAGCAGAAACTAACTGGATTAAATACGTTTAGGATGCAAAACCCTCTCATCTTTCTTTCTTGTACTTTATTTATGATATTCGTTTTGTTTTTATTAAAATAAACCTGTTTTGGTGTTTATCCATGAGACACCTCGATGTAGTAAAAGTAATACGGTATATTCTACATACACACGTTTTAGAGTAGTCGAGCGGTATTTATCAGTTGCACAGCGTGTGAAGACGTGCACTTGTTAATTCTTATACGGATGTGTATAGGGTTGGGCGATACGACGCAAATATATAACGATACTCGAGGAAACTTTTCTATTTAGTTTAATGTGCATTGAGGAAATTATTCGATAAATGTTTCCGTCTTAACGTATGACTGTCTTATCGAATAAAAAAATATCCGCTGTGTGTGAGAGGTTTAAACTCTGATGTATTATGTCATTTTTCTTTTTTCCCTTTGTAGATTACAGTGGCTATAATCAGGCTGGTGCCCAGCAAGCGTAAGTGTGCAGCAAATCATAAACATATTGAGTGACCCTGAGCGTGTTATTCCCATTATACCGCAGCAACTTACCAACGGTTTAAATTCTTTAGTAAACAGTGACATGTCATGCATTTTGACCTGTTTATAGACTCTGAAACAAGTTAATCCCTCTGACACCGGAGACTCCTTCCGTATCCGTTAGTGGCACGACCCTGTGACCGAAAACGATTCCATGTCCAAATGGGTGTGTTGAAATAAACCCGTAATTAATACCTTCCGACCAATCAGAACCCAGAATCTGACATTGTTGTGGTATAGTGGTTACGATTAACGTCATTGGCTGCATGGCCGATCTCGCAGCGCACTGAGTGTCTTTCGTTTTTCTGCAGATACAGCTCATATGCAGCCCCACCCGCTCAGGGATACGGACAAACTGCGCAGGTATGTTCCGGAGCCTCGTTAACAATTAAAGCAACATTTAAATGTAATCACAGGAATAATAAGTGAGTGGATTTCTTACGCGATAGAGCTCCTGCAACAAAGCTAAAACAGAGTTCAGGTAGATACGAATAAATAGTAGGGGTAAGATGTAAATGCAGAATAAAAGATGTTCAAAAAGATGTTGTGTAAAGTAAAAAAAAATCATAAATAAAATAGTGCTGGGTTGAGACATGGGGGAGGGTTTTACGTGTCTGGAGCGTGACCTGTAGTTAATTTGTTTCTCAGCAGGGCTACACCCAGCAGGACTATGCTTCGTACGCCCAGGCTCAGCCCGCTGCCACCGACTCTACTTATGCCCAGACAGCCTCCTCTGCTGGAGGATACACGCAGCAGCAGTACGCAGCTGCGTACGGACAATCCACTACACCAGGTTCGCCCAAAACAAATGTTCAGCATTGAGTGCGTTTCTGAGCTGACGGCACACAGCAGAAAGCAATTAGGTTGTAATTTGATCAGCACACATGTGGCTAACTCTAAGCCTGTAATCCGATTATCCAGCTAAAATAGATGTTTGTTTTTTGTTATTGGATCTTTACAGTAGCTTTAGCTGAGTATTTCATAGATTTACTAATCAGTGTTTAAGTTGAGCAATGCTCCCTTTAAGCAATGTGCTGAGGCTTAAAAGGTTACAGGAATGTGAAAATGTCTGAAGTCACAAAATAACACAATGTATCTAACATTCATTTATTGGTGAGATGAGCTGTGAGGTTATGTTTAACTACCGTATTTTCCACACTATAAGGCGCAGTCTCAATTACGGGGTCTATTTCTGTACTTGACCAATACATAAGGCGCTCCGTGTTATAAGGCGCATACGGTTGTTACGCCAATCAAAGTTGCACAACATTTTTACAGATTTTCGAACTCAGTCCACACATAAGGCGCACCGGATTATTAGACGCACGGCCGATTTTTGAGAAAATATAAGGCTTTTAGTGCGCCTTATAGTGCGGAAAATGCGGTAATCGGATTATGTTTTTGGTAACATTTGTGCATGTATGTGAAAGCGTTGATCTTTCTCTGTATGTGTTTTCCTCCAGCTGCTTACAGTACTCCTCAGGCTGGAGCTCAGGGCTACACTCAGCCTGCACAGGCCTATGGGACTAGCAGCTATGCTAGCACTACCGCCACCGCACCTCCTGCCACTCAGGCGTCGTATGGCACACAGGCAGGATACACCGCTCAGTCTGCTTACTCCGGATACGGCCAGCAGGCTGCCTCTGCCACACAGAGGTACCGGCAGAGTTTCCTGTATGAACACAAGCACGCCACATGGTGGAGGTTCATGTGTTGCCGTGTGGATGCTGGTCTGTGTGAGTTTCTGTAAACCCTCTAATCTTTTTCCTCCCTTCCTGCTTTGTAGTTACAGTGCTAGCACGCAGCCTGCTTACTCCCAGGGGGGCTACCAGACCCAGCAGGCAGCCTACGGTGGACAGCAGCAGTCCGCCTACACTCAAGCCCCACCCCAACAGCCACCTCCGTCTACAGCCTACCCTCCTCCTCCATCCAACGGATCATACACTCAATCTCAGTACAGCCAGCCCGGCGCTTCTCAGACCGGCTACGACCAGTCCGGGCCTTACGGTGAGGTTCACCCGCTCTCGAATCAGTCAGCTTCAGAACTGTTGGCACCCTTTTAAAAACATACGATTCCTCATTTAATTTCCAAAGCCAATAAATAAATCTCTTAAGAATTCAAGCTAAAAGGTATTAAAGTGCAATAATGCCACAGAAGTCGGAGAAATATACACGTGAGGAAATGAGTACAAGGTGGAAATAAATTCAACTTTGTTTTTTTTTTAATAATTTAAATCAAAATCTATACCCTATGAAAAATGATTACATTTTGTCTTAATGGGAAGTGATTATAAAAAGCATTTAAATGTATTCGTTATTGAGAATGCAATATTGCTTCAGAATTTGGAGAAAATGACATGCGCCATAATTCAGTGTATTGTTTTAAAATACAATTATACACATAAAAAATCATAATGTTTTTATTGTGCATTAAGTTTGTGATTTTTATAGGATGTTAAATGTAAAATTTTCATCCATCTCGTGCAGGTGGTTACGGTCAAGGTGGTGTGAGCGGAGGCTATGGTAGCTCCCAGCGTGGCGGTTACCAGGGAGACGGTGGTGGTCGCGGCGGCTATGACAGGCCAGGGATGCGCGGCGGACCTCGGGGTCGTGGCCCGATGGGTCGGGGCATGGGGTAAGTTCCGACACTCTAACTATGTCGACTAACTGCCGTTTCTCCCCCAACAGGCTAACCAAAGCTGGGCCACGATGCTTCTACTTGCATGCTGGCGTACACCCCTTTCAACATGCAAAGAGCTTATTTATTACTCTGCTCTGCAAAGTCAATTTAATAGCGGCCCATTTTTTTTTTCTAGCAGAGTTTCTCCAAATCAAAATGGAGGCGGTTTAAGAGCTGCATCAGTAATTATGTCGAATTATACACACCTTTTAACACTGCATGCAGTATTGCTCTCCTCCAAATACCTAAATTCACCTCCTCCAAATATTCCCGTTGCTGTAATCATCTGGTGGTTTCTCCACTTAAATATACCCTTCTTAAAAAAAGTTCTATTAGCAGTAAAACAAGTAAGTGGACTAGAACATGTACCTGTGCATGCATGAGTCTAACAAACGGACCACATGGAGTCTCTGGTCCTGCTAATGCGCGAGTGCTGGTGGTCACTGGCTCTATAAAGCTCCCCAAAGTTCTACTTTGCTGGTTTGTTCACTCAGAATATTAATTCATGAGTTTGAACATGAACACTGCCTGTAGTGTTAATACAGGTTTTTTTTTTTAAATTGAGTTACTGTGGGGATTACTGGACCTTGAATTAAACAGATATGGATATGTCTGTATATTTGATTTTCTCTGGGCTATGAAAAAACAACTTTACATAATCAGAGCGTGCTTTTGAATTTGCAGCTCAAGTTGTTCTCAAAGAAACTCTTAGCTTGACCAACAGCTTTCAGGAAATAGCTGAAGTTCATGTGCACAAGGGCTGTTTAGAGCCTGACAACCCCCCCGGTGGCATTAGGGCTTAGAAGGGTAAGCTTCTATTCTGACCAAGCTCAATCCAATCTCCAAATGTATACCTGGGTTGCTGTAGGTGTTTTTGGAGTCTCCCAGTATTGTGTATGTGAGGGAGACCGAAGCAGGATCATCTTCCTCTGCCATAAAAGATTTGCTTGAGGGATGACCTGTAGAAGGTGCTGTTAGTTAAGATGTTCAGTCGTGGCTTTTAGTATCTTGATTCTGTATACGGTTTAGAGTATGGACCTACCCTGAATTCCTTTTCCTGCACGTCCAGAGGCAGCTGGTTGTCTAGCTTGAGCAGGAACTCATTCCAGGGTCACGATCTGGAGTTATACTACAAAAATTTCTCACCATAGATTGTGTGGCAGTTTGGGAAAAGCGTTCGTGGTCGTTTTGTGTTTTTAATATAGATGTGAAAACTAAGTTCTGAAAGCCAGTTCTCAACCAAAAGTAAAAGTTCTATATAAAAAAAGGGATCATTCCACATTTTAGGATTTGGTTCAAATTCCACTTAAAGACGCATGAAATTTCTTGGCATTCGTGTGTATCGGGGTGCCATTTAAACATTACAACTTGGTACGCGGTCCTCTGTTCTGTTTTGATGGGACTGAGCAGGAGCATCGAGTCACCGATATCTGCACAGCCATTATTTGAACACATCCGGTATTACTTGCGTTTCATTAAGACACGTGTCTGTCTCTTGGAAAGAAAGATTTTGGACATCTTTCATGAGTTTGAAATTTTTTTGCCTTCGTTGATCAATGTGGGTTTACGAAGCATGTTCGCTGAAAAACCTAAATACTTCTGGTCCAAGTGGGATTTTACAGACCATCACACAATTGTTTGTACTGAACTCATTACATCAGATACTTGCAAAATTATTTTGCTTGTGGTTCTTTGTGTCCAAATCTCCTTAAATGTAATCACACTGCTGGCTAATGGAGAAAACTGAAATTTATATATATATAAATAAAATCTCATTTGGGGTATTGTATTTCCTGTGCTGCTGGTTTTTGTCCAGAGTCAGACTTAAACAGTGAGATGTCACTGATTATTTTTACAGCCTTTTCCTTAATTTATCCTGTTATAGTTCATTAAAATATTGCAGTTAATTAGGGCCCATGCACTAAGGTTTTCAGTGCCCATGATTCTTTTTTTTCTTTTTTTTTTTTTTTAATAAGTGTTCAGACACGCATGCCAGAAATGCTGGTCATTATGGTCTTGCCAAAAACCCTGGATGCAAGCATCATTTGCACTAAAGACCTCTTTCTTGAGTACGAGCATGTAGGTTCACCTACATTCACCAGTTCTGATGGGTCTTCTGTCTTATTTCAGACATGAAGTCAGGCTTTTTTTTTTTTTTTTGTCATGCGTTTTGATGGGTTCCAAACTTATTTTTTTAATTCTCCTTCCAAGAGGGTTCATCTGATCATACCAAATTTGGTCAGCATGGTTTTGAGTCAAGGTTTCCATTTTAAGTTGCGAAAGAGTTTTTATATCTTTACCTTACCTTTCTATGGCAAACCGGTTTATCAGTGAACTTGTGACCTTGCACAAAGTGGAAGAGTTCATGTGTGTGTGATTGGTAGGAATAACATCCACATGCTAATAGTGGCTGAAACAAGACACTGCTGCACCATTGGTGCTTGGGCCCATCAATCGCTGCTTGCAGATCATTTCTATTTTATATCCTTTGGGTACATTTGATGTACCGTTCTGCTTTATTTTTTTTAGAAACGGTACCTAACACTTTTTTAAACATTTTATTTATTTAGGGTGCTTGGAAATGACCTTTTGGGATAAAACACTGGGTTAATTCTTTCAAAAAAAGAAAAGAATACAAAGAAAAATAATTAACCCGATGGGACATTAGAGGAGAAAACAAATTATGGTTCTTTATTTAATTTGAATGGGTGTGGTATTTATCTCATTTAAACTAAAACTAAAATTGGAAAGAATTTAGCAATTTTTAAAAAATATATAAATTCTATAAGTTGCTTTTTTTATGTATAACTGCAGGGTTTAATGCATTTTAAAATCATTTTAATATTTTTAAGTGAATTGAATTAACCTGAACAATCTCTGCAGAATATTTAATTTGGTTAATTGTTTTTATTTTAGTTTATTTATACCACAGCAGTATTATAGATTATATATTCATGTTAGTTTTTGTTTTCCGAACAGGGGAACTAAACCTTTTAGTAAAATATAAATTCTTTAATTGGGAAGGAAATAAGTTGTGTGGTGCTTTAAGGAAAATCTGATTGTTTAAAATGGACTTTGAGTCCTAACACTGTCGAGACTCAGGTTTTAAATGGAGAGAGAGATATATAAAAAATAATTCGTGCTGTGGTTGTTTGAAAGCGTGAGATCAAGAACGTTTCGATATCCGAGTTTGAAACGTCACGAAGAGGAGCCCAGACGTCTGATCTGTGTCCAAGTTAGTAATTCTCTCTTTATTTCTAATCCAACTGTAACGTGTAAAGAGAAGGTAAGCGTACACACGTGTTTTACCTGATTGTTTTATTACTCATTCAATTGTGGTGTGTTTTTAAAAAAAAATAAAAAAAAAAGTTCTCCAACAGCAATGTAGTTTCAAAATGTATTTCGTGTTGGGAAACACTTGAAGCTCCAATTTGAGTTTTTCTCGCACCATATTGCAGCTTTACAGTGTTTCCACACGGGTTGTGATTTCACTCTGATTATCTTACAGGTCTTATTTTAACGCTTTTTGTCATATTTGTATGCTACAGGTAACAGAACATCATTACTTTAGGTGCTTCTTTCCGTATCAAAGCCAGCAGCTCACAGGGGTGAAGGGGAACTTGCTGAAATCAAGAATTTTTAAAGTTTTTTTTAATTACTTGTTTTTAGCATGGTTTTTTTTTTCTTTTACATGTCCTTTTTTCTTTTTATCTGTACTGTAATATTTGTAATAGGTTTTTTTTAACAATGAAAGGGTAAACTTAAGATTTTATACATATCTGTTACTTTAATGCATCTGTCTTATCCACCACTGAAATGTTTATTTTTTTTAAATTTGCTTGTTTGTATTTAAGGTTCATATGCTGTGCATTTTATGCTTTTAAAAATAATTTTTGCTTACGTTATCAGTAAACCTGTACGACGTGGTCTTGCGTGGGGGTTTTCTTTTTTTGAAACATAAATAAATGAGGGAGAGTGTTATGTCCATGCGCTGTTGAAGTCCCCATGGTTCAAGACTAAATGGAATTTCACCTATCTTCATTCGTAGCATGGCTGGAGACAGAGGTGGCTTCAATAAGCCTGGTGGTAAGTTCAGAGTATTACACTGGCTAGTCCTCTTCTGAGTTTATTCATTTATTCCTGAGTAACGTTTCCTGTTGTGCCACTATTTTGGTGTCAGGATTATCTTAAAGCGGTGGTATTATTCCTTTTTTGAAAGGTTGATTTGAGCCAGCATCCTTTCAGGATGGGTTTTCTGTTTATGTATTTATTTTTTTGGTAAATTGTCCTATTCAGAGAAACCCTAAAACGCATCCTACGTCGCCTCACGGCCAACTAATTTACCAAATACTGCTGCCAGCGACGCGCTCTTTCCTTCCTGTTGTACATAACGCTTCTTCTGTTCTCTGTGTCTCCTGTTTATCCTCGGAACATCAGGACCTATGAGGGATGGAATGGACGGTGAGTATCCCATCCTTCGCGTTCTCGTATACCGGAGTCAGATTTGATCTCATCCTATTTTTAGAAATGGGTTTTTGATGTTTATTTTTGCCGTCTCTCAGGACACCCAGGCGAGCAGGATGAGTCTGAGAACAGCACCATCTACATCACGGGGTTGACTGAGAAGGCCACGCTGGCTGACATGGCAGACTTCTTTAAACACTCCGGCACCATTCGGGTGAGAACACTGGATACACATGATGGAAACCAGCCCTTCCTCTTCTTACTCTTCTGCTCCTCCTTTTTTCCATTCCTGTTGACCTTCTTGGCATTAGCTAATCTAGCAGTCTAATATTCACTTGACCGGTTTTAATATTTACTTTATCAGTCTGATGTTAAATATCTAATCAACAGAGTTCTGGGTTCTTGTGCAGGTCTGTGAACTCTGGGGGGCGGGACTAAACCATTTTTTAAAAGTGTTAATGGGGAAATTGCTGTTTTGCCAATTAAAAAATGTATATTGAAATACAGCACCCATTTTTGTTTAAAATAATGAGCTTTTGGGATAAAATTGGAACTTGTTGGAGCGCACCAATGCCATAGAGGTATGGAAAATAATATACACAGAATAGAAAACTAAAAGGAGATTCCCCATGCTCTCAAGCACAATTTTATTAACTTTTAGTTTATTGAAAAGGCTGACTATTGGTTATTTAAATGTGTTCTTTTAGAGAGGAGCAGTTTTATTTGCTATGTGAGCAGAGATTGTATGTAATTGCATAAAGATCGTGTCAGATTAACAAACTATATATTTATTGTTATTTAATAAATCTTGAATATCTTCCCGCAGATAAACCGTCGCCTGAACCAGCCAGCCATCAATATCTACACTGATAAAGACAGCGGCAAACCGAAAGGAGACGCCACTCTGTCCTACGATGAGCCTTCGTGTGCACGCGCCGCCGTGGAACACTTTAACGGTGGGTCTCTTATGGTACCACTCCACTTGCCGTAGCCTGGTCTATACATTCTATACGGTACATGCATTGTAGAGGTCTTCTCATTATAGTGTACAATACCTTACTCCTGTATTTTAACCTTTCAATAATCCTGAATGTCCGCCGTCCTTATTAACCCTTCCCTGCCCACGTGCACTTCTGTACAGTTGATTTCCTGTCATTTGAATGGAACTAGATGTAAATTCTCTTTAGAAGGTTTTGCATCGTGCCTTTTGATATCTTTGAATCTTTTGTAGAAAGCTTACAGGGTTTTGAAGTTTTTATTCCACAACCCCCCCCCCCCCACACACACACACACACACACATTCTCACCTTTTTCTGTGTCCTTGTCCATTTAGGGAAGGAGTTCCAGGGGCGGAGGCTGAATGTGTCGATGGCGCGAAGAAAAGCTGTACCAGGGTTCATGAGGGGGGGAATGCCCATGAGAGGAGGACCAAACATGATGGATCGTGGAGGTAGACTCTCTCTTTCTCTCTCTCTCTCTTTCTCTTTCTCTCTCTCTCACAAAGATGAAGAAACTTCAGCTCAGAGGTCATTGCTGATTTTTGTATAAACACACTGTATTACAGGTCTGACTTTTGTACAACAATCTCATTTTATAATAACTCCTACAAAATCTTCAATGTTCTTTAAAAGCACAGTCCTCTCCACAGCCCCCCTCCAAATTAGTTACTGACCTTAATCTAAAAATTTGACGAATAATGTCTTAAAGATCTGTGCCCCATATATAAAAATGTATATGCAAACACCTTGATATAACCCAGTGATAAATATCACTTTAAATAGACAAGATAATGCAGTTGCAGAAAGCGTGTTTTTTTTTTTTTTTATAAGAACAAATAAATGGTTATTTATAAATGTGGGGGTCTGTTTTGATGACACTAAAACCAATTTTTGTGGCATTCTGGGCAGGTATGATGGGTCGAGGTGGAGATAGAGGTGGGTTCCCTCCCCGTGGCGGTCCACGGGGTGCCATGGCCTGGGGAGGACCACCAGGAGCCAACAACGTGCCTAAGAGAGCCGGAGACTGGGAGTGCCCGAACTCGTGAGTCTGTCGCTCTGTGCACATTGCTCACTGTTGTAGTGTACAGTGTGTTCAGTGTATGTGATTCACTTCCTGTCTTGTGTGTTCAGTGGTTGTGGGAACCAGAACTTTGCCTGGAGGACAGAGTGTAACCAGTGCAAAGCTCCAAGACCTGAGGGCATGGCGCCTCCTGCAGGTAACGCACACTAACTACAGGGATTGAAATGGCTTACCATACACATTACACCTCACTCTAAACCACGCCCACAATCACTATCAAACTCTGTATGTAAACATAAAGCGCTTCAGTTCTCCAAAAACACCATGATTACTTCGTCAGCTCCAGAATTATTGGCACACACAGTAAAAATGGCTTAATTAGCTTTTTCACAGAAGTAAATTTATTTCTTTCATAAACATGCTTATAACGGTTATAGCTGAACTTAACGCATATGTAAATAAGGCTAATGCTATTTTAGTCGTTTGTGTCTGATGGCTAATTGTACCATTTAATGCGTTCACATTTTATGTATTCATATTTAGGAATACCTTAAATATCTTATTTATTGTCATAAATTTTTTTTGACTGACCAATTAAAATGAATCATTTTAAAGGGCTTAAATGTTGATTAAAGGGATAGTTATTGCTAAAATGCTCACATGGGGAATAATGGCTGGAAGCTGGTGATAACGTGTGTTTGTTCATTCAGGCGGAGAGCGGGGCCGAGGCGGTATGTTTCGCGGGGGTAGAGGGATGGATCGCGGTGGGCCAGGGGGAATGCGTGGAGGCTGGGCAGGAGAACCCGGAGGCTTTAGGGGTGGCCGAGGAGGAATGGACCGAGGAGGATTCAGAGGAGGAAGCCGTGGTGGACCTCCGATGGACCGTGGAGCAAGGAGAGGGATGGGACCTGGAAAGATGGATATGAGGTATGACTGAATCTGACCTACAGGTTTGTTTTTAAATTTTTATCAACTTGGTTACTTTTAACGTTGCGGAACACCTGAGACGAGTTAGTTCCTGTCCTCACTTGCGTTATAGCAGCTATAAACACATGTTCCTTCACCGGCATTTCTTCTCATGTTTTTTTTGCCCTCTCTCTCTCCCCATCAGAGATCAGCGTCAGGAGCGCAGAGACAGGCCATACTGAAGCATATCACATTTCCACAGTGATCAACATGTGTAAAAGCTTTTCATTTTTTTCTTTCTTTTAAAATGGTCTTTTAAATTCCAAGTCCATATTTATACATGGTTATCCAATCACTGGCACAAGCGCGTGTGTGGCTTCATTATTACACCTGTGTTTTCATGATTACCCTCGATTTAGGAATATAGTTTGATTTATTGGATTTAGTTTTCTGTCTCTTGTGTTTCTTACTGTACAATTCTTCTATGTTGTCAGTTTTATTTTGTAACATCAGAACCACTTCCCCTCTCTGCACCCATGTACTACTCAACTTTTTTCTTTTTTAAATAAACTTAAACTGGATTGACTTTTAATGTGAAGTTTGTGTCGTGTGGTATTTCCCGTGTTCAGTATGGGATCACTGGTGGACGTCAGTGGCGTTGTTGCTCCACGTGGACAGCACAGTTTTGCTTTTTCAATATTAACTGCTTTTATTGGCTCTTGTGGTTTAAGTAGTGAAGAACAATGCTGTGAAATGCAGCTCCTGATCTGAAGTGGCCCCGCCCACAAATTACCCTTCAGAGGAGAACATTGCTCTATGGTTAACAGGGGGTTTTAAAAAAAACTTTATTCAGTTATATTTTTTGCATTGGTACACTGTTCAGAGCTGATCAGCAAGAAACATGAAAATAAAAGCTCCTGTACAAATAACACCAAACTAAAATGATTGTGCAGTTCAGACATTCACCGCAAGATGTCACTGCTTCCCTTAAAGCACTAATAGTCCCAATACTTCAGCAGGATTAAACCTGAATCGTGCAGATAAATCTGACTTTGTGCAGATTAATGTCATGGTGATTAATATGTAGATTTTAAAGGCTCTCGTCTAAATAGCTTAAAGCAAGACACTGCAGTGCACATGGCTTTTTTTTTTTCTTCAAACAATAGAAATTATATTTGCTCTTGGTATTTTTATTTACATTCTTTCCAGTGTTTTAACTCCTTTTATGTAAATGAGGCTTTAACAGTTTGCTTGTGTGTATATACTTTTTGTTTAATCAAGACAACATTGTGCTGTTTTTTTTTTGTATTTAATCTCATTCAAAAACTTGATGTTACTATGTAAATGAGTTTCATAAATGCTCCAGACTGTTTAATCGATTGAAATGTTATAAATGTATATTATTTTGAGTAAACACTTTTCAGTCAGATTTACATACGAATGCGTGGTTTCCTCCTTTCCTAAATCCTGATCATTTAAAAATATTTGTCCAAAAAGAAGAGTAGGAGGACGACATTTCTTTGCGTTTTGTCTCTGATCGAAGCATGAGGCACAGGGGATCGGTGATGCACATGAAGATATCTTCAATAAAGAAGAGGCAGGCTTATATTTCTCATGAGTTTCTCATATAACGCATACAAGAGTACTAGGACTACTTCTAGAAATATTTAATTGTTGCAGGAAGTGATTATATCTAGACACGGGCTTAATATTTCATGATGTCCAATCCTAATAAAGAGAAATATTTGTCGGTGTTTAAGATCTTTTCGGCTGCAAAACAAGCGTTTGTTTTTCTGTGGTAAAAAGTATGCATGCTGTGCCAGATATTGTGAAGCGAGCACAGCTGGAAATGCTTCGAGGATCACGTGGAGCGCTGAACATGTGGCCTGCAGGTTAGGAGCTCTGAAGAACCGCTGCTACGCACAGCCTGTAGTCATGATAAAGCACGAGGCTTCTTGGATCTGATTGTTATAAATCTGTTGCACAGTTTGTTTTTCAGGACGTGTAACACACCTGAGGAGGTGAGACGGGGGTCACTCGGGTCAGCCTGGTGGGTCAGCGTGGTTTAATCTGGGAGTTAATTACGCCCTTCGTTACTCTGATGCTTCATGGGTAGGATTGGAAGGAAAGGATGTTTTTTTTGTTCTGCAGCACTGCATATGTTTTCAAGGATTATTCCGAGACGCTCACTAGGGAGCTGTGTGTGTGTGTGTGTGTGTGTGTGTGTGTGTGCGTGCAGAAGAGCTGATTCATCCAGGCCTCAGAATGATCTCACCCTCTCTCTCTCTCTCTCTCTCCGGCTGTGCTTCCCCCCTCTGTCTAGCTCTCTTAAAGTAACAACCCACGCATTTCAAATCAAAACAAGGGCCTCCTTTTGGAACCGGAAAACATCCTCATGCTGCCGTTAGAGCCAGTGAAGTCCTCCACGGAGCTGCAGATCATTTAGGGAAGAAGACAATGCCGGGTTTATGATGTAGAGCGAGCGGCAGACTGAAGCCCTTGTGTTTGAGGCGTACTCACTTGCTGCATTGTTTTTCAAACCAGCTTTGGAGTGAGATACCGTGGGCGACTTTGAAAAATTATGACACACTTCCTGTCCGGATGTGACTGACCCCTGATTGTGTGTGTGTGTGTGTAGGTCAAAAAATAACATTCTTTTATATAGCTACACCTCTGCAGAGCGCTGTGTTCTGATTGGTCAAAAGGTGTTGATTGATTTTCTCTAACAGTCACGCAGGTTTATATGAATGATACTTTATCGTTTCTGTAGCAGCAGCTCACTCACAGGGACTTGAAAATGTGCGTATTCCTTGATCAGTTTTCTGAGATTAAGTGTGTCTAACTTTTACAGAAGGAGTCTCCAGTGTCACAGGTAAAGCTGGACTAATTCGAATAAGAGGAATAAAACAATTTAAGATGGTGACGTTATCGGGGAAATTGTCAACTTTCTGGTTGTAGCAGTGAACCCGTTTCAACACACACTGCCCCGTCACTGATTATTTCCCTACAACACTACAGCACTGTCTTGCTATATTGTTTACATTATTGCGTCTTTCAGTCACAAAAACACGTGTCTCGAACGCGTCCGCTTTCCGTGGAGCACCACAGCGAGCACGCCGTTTCGGATTATCACGATGCGATTCCGGTCCATATCTGTACGTCCCTGTCTTCTTCACACGAAGGACTCACATGAACCCTCGGTGAAGCTGAAGGAGCCGTTCAGTGCAGATGAATTAAATGTTTGTGTGTTCTACGCGTGCGGTCTCGCTTTCCATTACACGGTCCAAAGATCTCACTTCTAGCTTTTGATCCGAAACTAAAGCACAAAAGTGTGTTTTGGTTGAAAAGTTAAAGGGAAGAGCAACATTTAAATTCCAAGCAAAATGCCCCTTTAACTGTTATTAATCATTGTTTACAGATGTACTTGTATATAAATCCAGTCTATGACACCGCCACGTGCTGCTGTATCGGAATGCAGGCGTTATAACGCAACGTTATAACACTTTATAAACGCATACATCTCAGGTTTTACAGCTTTAACCATCACTCTACACGAGCACCATGAGTGGTGTTGTGTTTATTAGTGTTGAAGCCGAGTGTTTAAACGTGTTTATAATGCGACCTCAACGCGCTCGCTTTGGTTATTTGGACTAAACCCGGAGCCGTGTTCCAAACAGCTCTGTGTTGAATATCTAGGGCACTACGTCATCCGTTGTCGTCAGTCTTCCACACAGTGCCCTACGTAGGGCGCGCGCAGACATTCGGGACGCAATCCGACAGCGTCTACTATCGCTTTAAAGGGCAATTACAGACTGGAGAGCTCGGTTAGGGTTTTTTTCACCCTCACGCGAGCGGTCACGCCTTTCTCACCGGGAATTTCAGCACGGTGCTGTGACACGCGCGCGCGTGGGAAAAACCCGAGGAGTGGAAAAAGAAAGAAAAAGGAGAACGAGAGCGGGGGAACAACTGGGGAGAGAGAGAGCGAGAGAGAGAAAGAGAGAGAAAGAGAGAGAGAGAAAGAGAGAGAGACTGTTCATGAGAAAACCATACACACACACACACACACACACACACACACACACGCGGGATTAGACACCTCTCGATCAAACGAATCGGACATGATTCATTTAGGACGTGTGGAGGATTATGGAGCGCGCGCAGTGTGACGGGACACAGGACTGAGATCAGTTCAGGACGCCATGGAAACCGTTACAGTGATTAGCTCCTTCAGCTAACACCATCACCATGACGGGTAAGAGACGAGCTAAATACTCGCTTTTTCCTCTCAGAACTGTTTCTTTTAGCATGTCTCCGTTCATGAAACTACCAGTGTTCATCCCCTCATCTGACAGAGAGAGAGAGAGAGAGAGAGAGAGAGAGACACTAGCCTGTAACCTGTACCTCAGTCTGACAGGATCAGCGAGCTCGCGAGCTTCTTTTTGCATAAACACCAACGGTTTTCTCATTTAAATCTCAACCGAATTCCTGTGGAACATTCTGGAAGGTTTCTATTGAAGGAGCCGCTTCAAGCTGTTAAATGGTCATTAAAATAGATCAAAACCTGCCTTTTGGGTTCAGCTTTCCCCTCAGAGACAAACTAAATTACTCTACAGAATTATTAATAAACTTACACACACACACACACACTTTACAGTAATGAATAGAGTAGAATTAAATGATCTGTGGAGTTGAATTAAGTTTACACACCCGGGTGTGAGAAATTATCCCCTCACAATGTTTTATTAACACTTTATAATGTTACATTACTATATACAGTGTTGAATTAACTCTCAGTAGCGTTGAATCCATACTTTTTAATGTTAAATAACAGTATAGAGTGTTGAATTGACCGTCAGCATTGTTTAATCTACTCTTTATAACTCTAAATTGCCATATACTGTAGTGTTGAATGAACTTTTTTTGTTAATTCATTCATTAATGAATGTAAATGAGATGTAAACTTGTGGATGGAGTTCAATGCACACGCTGGTTATAATGTCGAATAAACACTACAGTGTTGAATTGTACACGCACGGAACTGAACAATACTGAATAAACGTTCATCTCAACTTCACACTCTTCATGTGTTGCATTGGGCTTAACCCCTTTAACGACTTTAATGAACACGTAGAAAACTGAACTAAAAAGTCTTTGAAGGTTTTGTAAAGTGTTTGTGTTTCTTCCGTTCATCCCGTAGGAACTTGATCACAATGTGGTGTTTGACGGAAACCCGGATCTCACACACATCTGGATCCTTCACAGCTGCTTCCAGAGTTTGTTGATTACACAAACTCACTTACTCACACACACACACACACACACACACACGGATACGTTCGTCATACGGACATGTCGAGTGAGTGATGCTGGCATCGTCATCCCGCTTTCAGCAAACTCGTCCATCCAGGCATTCAGACGTCACTCCGTGCCTTTATTAACGCTCTCGTTCATCAGAAACAACATGGCCGACCAGAGCAACATCCAGTGCGCCGCTTCTAAAAGCATCCGGCCTTTTAAGTCCAGCGAGGAGTACCTCTACGCCATGAAGGAGGACCTGGCCGAGTGGCTGAACGGCCTGTACGACCTGGACATCACGGCCGACACCTTCATGGAGAGCCTGGAGACGGGCTGCGCTCTTTGTCGCCATAGCAACAATGTGAACCGCGCTGCGCTTGAGTTCCTGTCCCAGCACCCAGATTCTGTGCTCCTCGCTCCCAGGCGGGACGTGGCGTTCCAGTCGCGCAACGTGGTTCCCGGATCGTTCTTAGCGCGTGACAACGTGTCCAACTTCATCGGCTGGTGCAGGCACGAGTTGAGCGTCAAAGACGTGCTCATGTTCGAGACCAACGACCTGGTAGAGCGCTGCAACGAGAAGAACTTTGTGCTGTGCCTGCTGGAGGTGGCGCGCCGAGGGGCCAAGTTCGGCATGCCCGCCCCCATGCTGGTGCAGCTCGAGCAGGAGATCGAGGAGGAGATCCGCGACCAGGAGAACCTGCAGGAGAACCTGCAGGAGAACGGCGACAAGCCGAGCAGCAGGATGTTTAATCGGGAGAAGAGAAACAGCGACTCGGAGCCGGAGCTCGTCAACAGTTGGAAACAGCAGAAAAGAGTCCTGTGTGACATGCGCAACCTGGACGAGCTGGTGAGTGTGTGTGAACCGCTTTAGTCCCTCAGGTGGTCTTACTCGAGGATCAATGTCACTAAATGAGCCTCACGCTAGTTGGATGTCACTCATTTGCCCTACAGGTGAAAGGTCAGAGTTCACATTTACACTCAAGCTCAAATCAGTGGCAGGATCAGCTAGGCGCTTTCGCAGCGTCTGATGTTGTCAAATCACGAGAGTTTCGCGTATTTTACTACCGTTATGAAATAAAAGGAGAAAGGTTTTTTAAAGTGCAAATTGATTGTTCTTTTAAAGGACACATAGTGCATGATAAAAAGCAAACAAACGACAGAATAAACCGTGGATTTAGTCATTTTGTAGACGCGCTACTTTACAGGCCAGTGTAGATCCTGGGGCGAAGCTTCATGAACACTGGCAGGAATGGGCTAACGGAGTAAAATGTCGAATGTTTAAACGAGACGGTTAAACAACTCACGTTTCGAGGATGGCAAATTTAG
>JAFFST010053947.1:63270-82618 GCA_022414735.1 Noturus placidus
GGGGGAGGGGGAGAGAGAGGGAGAGAGAGGGAGAGAGAGAGCGAGAGAGAGTGAGGGGGAGAGAGAGAGAGATGTCTGATATCATATGTTCTGGAATGTAAGAATGTGTGTGAGTATTGTACACTAAGTGTAGTATACACTATGTAGGTCACTCCATCATGTGCTGATCAGCCAAAGGCAATAAACTCTCTCTCTCCTCCCCTCTCCCTCTCTCTCTCTGTCACCCTCATGCTTTGACTTCCTGCTTCACTGTTTTGGCAATAAAAATGCTCTCTTTCTCTCACAAACACACACACACACACACACACACCAGATGAATGATGATGGTTATGATTGTGTGAGCAGACAACAATGCAGCTCCAGTTCTTTCCTCTGTGACCTTGTGTGTGAGTGAGAGAGAGAGAGAGAGGAGTGTGTGTGAGGTGAGCTGTAGATGATGCGTGTAGGTTGCACCTGACTCACCTACACAGCTGTTACCTTCCAGCAGGAGCTCTGTCACTGTCTTATACACACTCTGACACACACACTCACACACACACACACGCACGTACGCAAACTACCACACACACACACACACACAGACAGGGAGAAAATAGGTCATGACATGATGCATTGGGTCACACAGTATTGATTCTCTCTGCCTGTCTCTCTTTCCTTCTATCTTTCTCTCTATCTGACTGTCTCTCTCTCTCTCTCTCTCTCTCTCTCTCTCTCTCTCTCTCTCAGGTGTGTAATAGTGGTGTTATGTATGTAGTGTGGAATAATAAAGGGTTAATGGTTATGATTGATCTGTGAGAGTGGTGATAATTAAAGGTGTATTTCTCATCTTAAACACGGAGTGTAACAATGCAGCGCGGTGCACTGGCCCGGTTACCGCTACAGTACCATCATAACTTGTGGATATAATAATGATTTTAACGCTATTACAATATGATCAGCCTTCAGTCGTTTAAAGTGAAGTAGAAGCGCCACATCTGCGCCGAAATTTTGTCTGATGTCATCATTTTTACAGCATCTGGCAGGCGATTTTATCTTCACAATTTATACACAAACACACACACACACATACACACACACATGCACTTTGTTGTCTGCTTGGAAATCATAAGCGCATGTTGGAGCAGATGTAGCATGAAGCTAGCTACACGATAGCGCTCGGAACAACGCGATCACACTGAGCGTGTAGTCGTGATTAAAAGGAAAGAAGGACACAATGGAAAGCAGAGAGATTTTATTTAACGCTACTGAAGAAATACCACGGCGCTGCTGAGTCCTGGATTCTGATTGGTCAGAAGGTGATGACTACAGCCGCAGCTCTGATAGAAGCACGGGTTTTCGTCAATACGTTATCGTTTCCATAGTAACAGCACGTCCACAGAGACACGTCCACAGGACCTTTGCCGACATCAAAGGTCCGCCTCTGGTTTCTGACAGATCGTCATTAATGATTATAACTGTTTACCCTGAAACCTGGCCCCAGGCAGCGCAGACTTATCCTGGATCAGTACCGGAATTAAATACGAGCTTTATATCGATGCACGACGATCCATAACGACTCGGGGAATGCAACCAGAGCTCTGAGTTCTGTTATTCCAGCTACTGAATACTGTGGGAGCTGGAATAGGTTATACATCAACCTTCATGACCTCTCATTTAGTAACGAGCGACATGTCACGCATTTTAACGCTTGGTAATAAGAGTTAATGTTGTGGATCGTTCACCATAAACAGTCGCTCCTTCACCAGCCTCTGGTCTTGAAGTCGTCTGACACTGGAGACTCCTTCCATCAACGTCAATGTCACACAAGCATTTCTCCGTATGGAAAGCCTCACCATATCGACCTTTTTTCTCTGTTTCTTCTTTTGTTAGATTTTTCTTGTTTCCACGTCCACCGTACGAGTCCCTGTGAACGAGTGGTTGCTATAGAGACCGTAACGTACCCGACGTTCACGTTACGTTTATTCAAAACTGACAACCGAGCCGATGAGATCCCGTACCGTTCGGCCGCGCCGGCGTGTAAAGACAAAATATCACGTGAGATCACGTTTCACGCTCGCGGTCACTTATTAATAATCGCAATTCTGTTTTTAAACAAACTGAATAAACCCAGCGGTATGTGTTAACGCGGAACATAACCGACCTAACGTACGGGGAAGATCCTCTAATGGTAGACCTACGATCACACAATATTACTTTCTTACGTCCTTCTCACTTCATTAAACGGCGCGATGCAGAAAAACAGACTCACATACACATAACGTAAGCATGAGGCGTTTCGTTTATCGTTATTCGTAGCCGTCCCGTAAGTTTTGCATCGTCTTATTGGTGGATTTCAGACAAGCGTCGTAGACATAGATGTAGACGTAGCTGTAGACGTAGAAGTAGCCGCAGATACAGATCTGATCTGCAGCACAATAAGTATCAGCTCCTGTGTGTTCGGAGGTTTTGTAGCTTATTATTGATATCTTATGCCTTTAAAAATGAGGCTGGGACAAAAGACCATCATGTCTGAGGCATCACGGGAATCCGAGACGACGCGTCAGTCGAAAATCAGTCGGATATAAGTCACTATTTATATAAATTACGCTTTAAAAAAATTTAATTAAACTTAAAATTTTTCGATATTTCGCTGTGGTTTTTCCAAAGAGTTTCTTTCCCAGGAGAACTCAGGAGAAAAATTTAATTATTTAACGTGTGTGTGTGCAGTGTGTGTTCAGAGTGTGTGTTCAGCAGGGTGGCCCTGTTTATCTAGTCCCGTGTCTGCTTGTTTATGTGTGTATGCGTGTATGTTGTGTTCGTGGGTGTATGTTGTGTTTGTGGGTGTGTCTGTGTGTGTGCGTGGGTGTGTGTGTATGTGTGTTGTGTTGTGGTTCTCCTTAGAGCTACGTACGCTGGCAAAACAGACACCAGACATGTTCATTAAGCTGCGCTCGAGTAACGTTATATCAGAGCGTGATGTAAAACAGTAATAAAAGGTATAATAACAGTGTGCGCAGGATCAAGTGCTATTCTCTGTGCTGCTGAATAATGAGTGTGGAAGACATTTTATTCAGTGATTAATGTGATGTTACAGCTAGCACTATTCATGCAGTGATGTATCGCTGATGTACCAGAGTCCTGTTCCATTTATTTCATTCTAACACTTGCACGGCTTCATGTTATAACATTATATTATAGCGTATCGTAACATGGCAGATAACGTGGCAGGTGATAAAACGTGACAGTTATAAACATAACAGCCGCAGCGTTTTTAGCATCTTAATCCCTATCAGTAAACACTCTAAACTGTTTGTTTTGTAAACGCAAACATTAGCATTGGCAACGGAGTTTCTAGCCCTCGTGCTCAGGAAACGAATTCTGAATGCAATAAACAGTTTACCAGAATGTCGGAATGAGAGTTTCACTCTGCACTCTCGTTAGACGACAAGCTTTCAACACGTCGTTTTTAAGCCATACGAAGCCACGTTGACGCCGTGTCGTAGTTACCATGGCGACGAGAATCCAACTCGTAAAAAGCGCTCACGTCCTCGTAGAAGGGCCTGGAGCTCAGACTGATACCAGCAGTATAATGTAGATAAAGTAGTATAAATAGTATTTCTGCATAATAATTTGTATAATTGACTATTCTTCACGTCTTGTGATGGAGAACACACGGACACAATCTGGCGTACAGAACCGCTTCCTTGCGACCCCGAGGCCGTGAATGGCTCCAACTCGATTGTCTGGGTTGCCATCTAGTAATTGGGTAATTCTAACATAGCATGAATGTATGGTGTGTCTCTCAAAGGGGCGGAGCCTCGTAACCAATCACCGAGACAGTAACGGAGTCGCAATCGCCATCGCAATCGCCAGGTGTCACCTGGAAAAGTCTGAACCGAACCGCAAATATAAAGTTTAAAGGTTATTTGCGTTCGTTTATCAGTTGTAACGATGTATACGCTCCTTATAGATATAGCTAGCTAAATGTCGCGTCCTTCTTCAGCTAGCAACTTTGGTACAAAATGGCTGACACAGCTAACGTTGCGCTGATTTTAGAAAAGTCTTTTGATTCTCATATCCGTGAGAGCGATGGCCAGGAAGTAAAATAAAAGTCCTGTTTGTCGGTGTTAGTATGGTGACATGGAGCAGCTGGGGTTATAATTAGTCTTAGAGTAAAATCTCCATATTAAAAAAAATCAGGAAGTAAGTAAGTAAAGGGGTGTTACTTTTTTCTCTCTCTTTTTTTATTATTGATTTTTAAAGCGCCGTCTTCCCTCAGGGCACCGGTCTGACATTCCAGCCTCGAGCCGGAGAGATCGCTTTGTGTTGGCTGGAGGCCAAATGTCTGATATCTGTCTTAAATCAGACCTCGTTTCTGAGCCTGCTGAACCTTCTCACGAAACTGCCCCAGTGTCACGCCCTCACTGTGTGTGTGTGTGTGTGTGTGTGTGTGTGTGTCGTAACAGCAAATATTACAGCCTTCTGCATTACAGCAGTTCCTGACCTGGTAAAACACGGTGACGGTAGTATAAGACAATACACCGGAATTACCGTAATGTGCAGAGTATCTCGGATATAGGTACTTCGTGTACAGGATACAGGTTTGTGTTCATGTTCACGATGAAGTTTAAGAAGGACTACGCCTTATTTCCCAAAACAATCCCGCCGCCTCACCGTTCTCCCTTATCTACTCAGGAAAGGTCTCATCTCTCTCTCTCTCTCTCTCTCTCCCGTGGGTCGAACGGGCACCGGTCTGTGACCCCGATCTCAGATCAGTTCCTTCTCCGGAACCGCTCGAGAACAAATCCTCGCCCTGATCTCAGACCAGCTCACACACAGTGCTGTGACTGAGCCAGATACAGACGCTATCTTTACAGATGTTCCATTTCCTCCTGCTGCTGGATGTAAGCTTTGTTCCTCCGAGCTGCAGGAAACACAGAGAGACGAGCGAGAGCGATTAGTCTGCACACGCACACCCTGATACGCTAACACACACACAAACACACACACACACAGATAACAGAGAGAGAGAGAGTCGGAGACATGAGAGAGACAGGGAAAGGAAGGATAGCAGTATCACAACATCAACAAGATTTTAGAAAGTGTTTATCAGGCTGGTGAGATGGAGGACATTCTCTAGTTTCTCTCCATGGCCACCAACATGTCATGTCTGCTTTCCTGGTTGCTCACGGCAACTAGGTACAACCAATCAGTGACCTCTGATAAACCTAGGGCAGCATTCTTTTGTACGTTTCATCACTACGCATGCACGTTCACAGGAAGAGATTGTTCGATTGATGTGTCAGGCGACCAATCGGAAACGCTTCAAACGTTTGCAAAGCTCCGAGAGCCAATCCGATCGCAGCATTCGAGATCCTGAAGCTCATGGCCAGAAATGTGGGTCCAAATGAAATATAGTTTTTTTTGTTTTGTTTTCTGCACAAGTACGCGATCCAGCAGATGTATAATTATCCTATTGATGTTTGGTCAGTTCGGGAACTACTGAAGTGGGCGGAGCTTGTGGTAAATATCAATAGTGGTTAAAATAGAGGATTTAGAGAATGATTAGCACTGTTTCTGTTTTTAAAAAGTGATTTAGAAACTTACTATTCGTATGTAGACTTCTATGTGTGTGTGCATGTGTGTGTGAGACTCTGACATGAGGTCGATGTGTGGACTTGTCACTCTATGACTCAGACAGAAAGCATCAGCGTTCGACAGATTTATGGTGCAGCCAGGTGGAGTTTATACAGCACAGAGAGGGAGGGAGAGAGAGAGAGAGAGGGAGAGAGAGAGAGAGAGAGAGAGAGGGAGAATGACAGACAGAAACAGAGAGGTATTAGAATGATAATTAAGATGATGGGTTTATTCTTATCACTCTGCACAGCAACTGGCAGTGTGTGTGAGTGTGTGAGTGTGTGTGTGTGTGTGTGTGTGTGTGTTAAATGGCGATTAAACAGAGTTATTTATAGAAACAAAAGATCCCAAACTCAGACCTGTAATTATCCAGGACAGTAATGTGGAATAATCTGTCCTCCACTGACCCACACACACACATACACACACACACATACATGCACGCACACACACAGAGAACATGAACGTGAACCGTGTTGTGTTTATTTTCATCATGTCCATTTTGGAAATATTATCCATTGATTATCAGTGAAGCGTCCACCGTACACGTCCCTGCAAGCGAGCTGTCGCTATGGGAACGATAATGAACATGATGTCAGAGCACGTTAATACAAACCTGCGCTACTGTCGGAGAGTTACCCGACGCCCAATTCTGACCAATCAGAATCCAGAATTCGACAATTTTATTTTTGCTCTGACAACGAAGAGAGTTCCCAGAGAAAGCCACAGGTGGACCGAGCGTCATGTGTTGCCATGGTAACGTGCAGGCGGAGTGACAGCCCGTAGTAAGTGTGGTAACAGTCTTAGCGTAAAGCACTATTGCTAGTTTGGAATGTTACGAGCGGCACAAAGGAGATCTCGAGTTCGAGCGAGTCTGAGTGGGAGGGGTTTAATCTTTCTCCACTGTCAATTGACATTAGCCAATGTATGTGGAAGAGGGCGGATAGCGCTTCACCCGTCCTGATTGGTAGTTTTGGTGTGACAGGTGAGAGCGTGTACCAGAGTTTTGATGTCGGTTATATAAAAATATAAAAATGTTCATGTGGTAATAATTCAGTCTGTGGGCGTTAATCATCCCACGCTCGTGCTCGCCGGTGTACACTACCCCCCCCGCTGGGAGCCAATCAAGTTCAAGTTCAAGTGGCTTTATTTTCATTTCAACCGTATAGAGTACAGAGTGAAACGAAACAGTGTTCCTCCATGACACTAACCACATGAGACGCAGATCTACACAAAGATCTACACAATTCTACATGACAGCACATGCAGATGTGTGCTAACCCCACAGGACAGGACAGTACTACTAAACCAGGACAGTAGGTCCAGTAAGTGACAGTGTAGTGCCGAACAGTACACAGTGTGAGTGTGGAAGTGTCTTATATACAGGCAGTGCAGAAGATCGGAGCCAAGGAGTAACAATATCATTTAAATCTGGTGTAAATGTAAACATGACATGGTAAGACTGAGTATTCAGAGATTACCTTATACCAAATATACAGCCAGATAAAGAGTATATAAAGAGTGTAATAGTGACAATAAATGATATACGATATTTATATAATACAGTAGCAGCAAAAATACAACAGAGTCAATGCAGGAATGTGCAAATATTGCAATGGGAGTGGGATGGTGTTTATTTCAGGGTGTGTGTGTGTGTGTGTGTGAGGGGTGTGTGAGGCATGTGTGGGTGTGTGTGTGTGTGAGGGGTGTGTGTGAGGGATGAGTGAGGGATGTGTGTGTGAGGGGTGTGTGTGAGGCGTGAGTGAGGGGTGTGTGTGAGGCGTGAGTGAGGGGTGTGTGTGAGGCGTGAGTGAGGGGTGTGTTTGAGGTGTGAGTGAGGGGTGTGTTTGAGGGGTGAGTGTGTGAGGGATGTGTGAGGGATGTGTGAGGGATGTGTGAGGGGTGTGTGTGTGTGAGGGATAAGTGAGGGGTGTGTGTGAGGGGTGTGTGTGAGGCGTAAGTGAGGGGTGTGTGTGAGGCGTGAGTGAGGGGTGAGTGTGAGGTGTGAGTGAGGGGTGTGTGTGTGAGGGATGTGTGAGGGGTGTGTGTGTGAGGGATGAGTGAGAGGTGTGTGTGTGAGGCGTGAGTGAGGGGTGTGTTTAAGGGGTGTGTGTGTAAGGGATGTGTGAGGGGTGTGTGTGTGAGGGATGAGTGAGTTAGTGTGTGAGGCGTGAATGAGGGGTGTGTGTATGAGGGGTGTGTGTGTGAGGGATGTGTGAGGGGTGTGTGTGTGAGGGATGTGTTTGAGGGGTGTGTGTGTGAGGGATGAGTGAGGTAGTGTGTGAGGCGTGAATGAGAGGTGTGTTTGAGGGGTGTGTATATGAGGGGTGTGTGTGTGAGGGATCTGTGAGGGGTGTGTGTGTGAGGGGTGTGTTTGAGGGGTGTGTGTGTGAGGGGTGTGTGTGTTAGGGGTGTGTGTGTGAGGGATGTGTGAGGGATGTGTGAGTGAGGAATGAGTGAGGTAGTGTGTGAGGCGTGAATGAGAGGTGTGTTTGAGGGGTGTGTATATGAGGGGTGTATGTGTGAGGGATGTGTGAGGGGTGTGTGTGTGAGGGGTGTGTGTGTGAGGGATGTGTGAGGGGGGTGTGTGAGGGATTAGTGAGAGGTGTGTGTGTGAGGCGTGAGTGAGGGGTGTGTTTAAGGGGTGTGTGTGTGTGAGGGGTGTGTGTGAGGGATGTGTGAGGGGTGTGTGTGTGTGAGGGATGATATATGATATTTATATAATACAGTAGCAGCAAAAATACAACAGAGTCAATGCTGGAATGTGCAAATATTGCAATGGGAATGGGATGGTGTTTATTTCAGGGTGTGTGTGTGTGTGTGTGTGTGTGTGTGAGGGGTGTGTGAGGCATGTGTGTGTGAGGGGTGTGTGTGAGGCGTGAGTGAGAGGTGTGTTTGAGGGGTGTGTGAGTGAGGGGTGTGTTTGTGAGGGGTATGTGTGAGGCATGAGTGAGGGGTGTGTGAGTGGGGGTGTGTGAGGGGTGTGTGTGTGAGGAGTGAGTGAGGGGTGTGTTTGAGGGGTGTGTGTGTGAGGGATGTGTGAGGGGTGTGTGTGTGAGGGATGTGTGAGGGGTGTGTGTGAGACGTGAGTGAGAGGTGTGTTTGAGGGGTGTGTGTGTGAGGGGTGTGTGTGTTAGGGGTGTGTGTGTGAGGGATGTGTGAGGGATGTGTGAGTGAGGAATGAGTGAGGTAGTGTGTGAGGCGTGAATGAGAGGTGTGTTTGAGGGGTGTGTATATGAGGGGTGTATGTGTGAGGGATGTGTGAGGGGTGTGTGTGTGAGGGGTGTGTGTGTGAGGGATGTGTGAGGGGGGTGTGTGAGGGATTAGTGAGAGGTGTGTGTGTGAGGCGTGAGTGAGGGGTGTGTTTAAGGGGTGTGTGTGTGTGAGGGGTGTGTGTGAGGGATGTGTGAGGGGTGTGTGTGAGACGTGAGTGAGAGGTGTGTTTGAGGGGTGTGTGTGTGTGAGGGATGAGTGAGGAGTGTGTGAGTGAGAGATGTGTGAGGGGTGTGTGTGTGAGGGATGAGTGAGGGGTGTGTGTGTGAGGGGTGTGTGTGTGAGGGATGTGTGAGGGGTGTGTGTGTGAGGGATGTGTGAGGGGTGTGTGTGAGACGTGAGTGAGGGGTGTGTTTAAGGGGTGTGTGTGTGTGAGGGGTGTGTGTGAGGGATGTGTGAGGGGTGTGTGTGAGAGTGAGTGAGGGTGTGTTTGAGGGGTGTGTGAGTGAGGGGTGTGTGAGGGGTGTGTTTGAGGGGTGAGTGTGGGGTGAGTGAGGGGTGTGTGTGTGAGGAGTGTGTTTGAGGGGTGAGTGAGGGGTGTGTGTGTGTGAGGGGTGTGTTTAAGGGGTGTATGTGTGGATGGATGTGTGAGGGGTGTGTGTGAGGGATGAGTGAGGATTGTGTGAGTGAGGGGTGTGTGTGTGAGGGGTGTGTGAGTGAGGGGTGTGTGAGGGGTGAGTGAGGGGTGAGTGAGGTCATCCAAAATGCTGGTGGCTTTGCGGATGCAGCGTGTGGTATAAATGTTTATGATGGAGGGAAGAGGGACCCCAATGATCTTCTCAGCTGTCCTCACTATCCGCTGCAGGGTCTTGTGATCCGATACGGTGCCATTTCCAAACCAGGCAGTGATGCAGCTGCTCAGGATGCTCTCGATGGTTCCTCTGTAGAACGTGGAGAGGATGAGGGGTGGGAGATGGGTGCGCAAGTTAAATATATTCTTCTCCATCATCACCGCCAAATCAGGTCATTCTCCATCTGTTATTACTGAGAGTCTGCTGTCACTGTGTGTGTGTGTGTGTGTGTGTGTGTGTGTGTCTTTACATTTCCCATCTCTGCCTCTCTCGCTGTTATGACTTGTAAGCACATGGCGTTGACTCATAGAGAACATTCCAGAATAACCTCCAACACAAACCAGCTTTTAAAAGTTTGAAGGCTTTTGAATGAAAAGTATTGGCACCCCAATCATACCTCTTTATCTATTTATATATCAGGGCTGCAACTAACGATTATTTTCATAATTGATTAGTTGACTGATTATTTTTTCAATTAATCGGATGTGGGCGGGGCAAACATTAAGTACCCTTTTTTTTGTTTATTTAAAATTAAATCCGCAAGCTGAGTGTTACAAATATAAACTTCTGACTTAAACTTTACATATATTACTTTTTATTTATACACATATATATATATATAAACTGTATAATATAATCTATATGAATGACTATTTATGGATGCACAGAAAGCACAGAATGAAAGTACAGTCCTAAATGAATAATAAAAACTCACTTCCACTGCACCTTGTGGTTTCTGTTACTCGCTGTCTTTAGACAGTATTTTACTTGTTTACTTGACGACTTCACCTCCATGTGATGTCATTGAGAGAAAAGAAAGTCATGTACGGTGATTCTGGGTATTAAGCTAAAGCTAGCGCTGTCGAATCACGTGTGTATGACATCATGTAGGAGGCGGCTTACACATCCGGCTAGTAAAAAAATCCATACAATATGTTTAAAAATAAATACAAGTAAATGTGTGTATTTTATGTAAGACCAACACTTTTAAAGTACTCTGTCTCTGAATTCTTTTTAATAACGTTGTTATGCTGTTGCTAACCAGTGATGAATAAAGTACTTCTTACCATTAATGTGACTTCTGGTGCTGCATGGTTTTGCTGATGGCTTTGTAGTCTGGTTGATACGTGGTGAGGTTAAGCTTCATGCAGGCGTTGAGACTTCCGTCCGTTAAACGTGATCGTAGGTTGGTTTTAATGTTCTTTAGATGTGAGAAAGACTGCTCACATGCATACGTAGAGCCAAACATCGTCAGTACAGCAATACTCACACGCTACAGTGTGTGGTATGTGACGGGAAGCGCGTTCCAAGTTTTGACAATCAGCTATTCTGCGGGTTGAAGTTTTTTCATTTCTCCCCACTTGTGTTTGCTCGCCAACTCTGCTTGCTGTCGTGCAAGTCTTTCCAAATCTTCATTCAGTGACTTGAACTTATTCACCCACATGTCTGAGGCCTTCAGGTAAGCAGCTTGTAGCTCAAAATCTCTGACGGAGACAACGGGGATGTAACTCAGGTCGGTGCTGTCCACTGCACACTCGTGTGGATGGGTGATGAACTTAAAAAGACGAGTGCCCTCACGAAATTCTCCAAAGCGCGCTTTGAATGACTGCAGGAGATTAGATGTGAAGCTCGCTAGCTGCTGAAGATCGAGATGTTGAGCAGGGTCACTTGCTGTGCATGCATCTTTAAACTCTCCCAGTTTTTCAAAGTGTAGTAAACGACCTGTTTCAATGTCGGCGATGAAGAGTTCTAGCTTGTTTTCAAATGCAAACACTGCTTGTTGAAGGGATAAGACTGTATTTCCAATGCCTTGCATTTTCACATTGAGCTGGTTCAGATGTTCAGTCATGTCCACGAGATAGTAGAACTTCAGGAGCCACTCAGTGTTAGCTAACTCAGGATGCTCCACATTTTTCATTTCAAGAAAAGTCCGGATTTCGCTCAGACAAGCCGCGAATCGGCTGAGCACCTTCCCTCTTGACAACCAACGCACATTGCTGTGCAGAAGCAGACCAGGATAATTACTCCCAACTTCATCCAGCAGTGTTTTAAACTGGCGATCATTTAAAGCTCGGGCAACAATAAAGTTGACCACCCGAATGACCAGCGACATAACCTCACCAAGCTGCTCGCCACACATCTGAGCACAAAACTCCTCCTGATGTAGGATGCAGTGGAAACGTAGGATGGGTCTCTTTTCATGTTCACGAAGAAGCGCTACGAATCCTCTGTTTTTCCCCACCATACACGGAGCACCATCAGTACACACCGAAATAAGTTTATCCATCGGTAGATTTTTTTCTTTAGTGAGCTCAGTGAAAGACTTGAATGAATCCTCCCCTCTTGTTGTCCCTTTCATAGGAATAACAGCAAGACTTTCCTCACGTAGTGTGTCACCGACAGCATACCTTGCAATCACGCTGAACTGGGATACATGGCTTATGTCTGTTGACTTATCCAAAGCGAGAGAAAAGAATGGTGCTGTATTTATGTCCTTCACTTGTGTTGCCTCAATTTGATTTGCCATCATGATGGTACGATCATGAACAGTTCTTGCCGACAGAGGCATGTCTTATTTGTTTGATTATCTTGTCTTTATCCGAAAAGTCGTCAAAAAGTTCATTGGCAACATCAAGCATGAATGTTTTGGCATACTCTCCATCTGTGAATGGCTTTCCATTTCTCACTATTGCTAAAGCACCAGCAAAGCTAGTCGAATTCCAGTCACCTTGTTGGGTCCAAACACGGAGTTGTTGCTGTCTAGCCTTCACTCTCCACAGTAGCTCTTGACATGCTTTCTTCCTGCTGTCCCCCGCAGGATATTTAGATGCAAATGTAGTATGGCGTGTATCGAAGTGCCGCTTTATATTTGACCGTTTCATCGATGCAATTTTATCATTGCATATTAGACACACTGCAGAACCTGCTCTCTCCACAAAGGCGAATTCCTCTGTCCATTCCTGCTGAAAAGTACGAGACTCCTCATCTTTTTTTCTTTTAGCCATTTTCTTCGTTAAAAGGGTCTCTGCAATTAGCTAGCTGACTACTTGATTAAAAGGAGGAACGTTTACTTCCTGACTGTTACGCGACGGCCAGCAGATGGTGCTGCAGCACGAACTATTCCCAGTCACGTGACTTTGTTTTGGGTGATGTTTGCTTCCTGCTCAAACACGGACTGAAGTAATTATGATTTGCCCCAGGTGTTTATGTTTTAGTCTCAATTATGTTTCCTATTTAATACCCTTGGTTTACATTGCATGGGGCATGTTATTGTTTGAATGTTTGCCTAATGCCTGTTTGTTTGGATAATGTTCATGTTTTAGTTTGCAGCCAGAATGGGAAGCCTTAGCGGCTTAGTATGCTAGGCTTTCACTGTTTAGCATTTCCGGCTAAGGCTTAGCCGGAAATGCTAAACAGTGAAAGCCTAGCATGCTAAGTGGTCTTCATTTATGTGTTTCTTGCTTTTGAATAAAGACGTTACTCTTGCATCTACTTCCAGCCTCTGTTTCATAACACTGAGCTCACAACGACCCGTGTACTTTACTCATTGTCCAATAAAAATTTGGTGTTGTTCTGGAGGACAGCTGTGATTGGCTCCAGCCACCCGCGGTAGGAAATGAATATATTGAAATACATGAGGATGTTTTGTATTTTTAATGTTTTTTTTTGTAATTAAAGATTTGTCTGCGAGCCAGATGCAGCCATCAAAAGACCCACATCTGGCTCCCGAGCCATGGGTTCCCGACCCCTGCACTAATCCATAATGATATATAGAAGCAGTATTTTATTGTAATAATATTTTTTTCATTAAAAATAAAATTAAAAATCCTCCTGTTAGTCTCACATTCACTCACCACAAACAAAAGCGTTTCTACTTGATCACTGAACATCAAACACTGGTAATATATAATATCAACATTTTATATATTAACGTTAACTGAATATGAAATACACGACTCTACAAATATATTCTTTTGTGCAATATATATTTTTTGTCAACTCATCTTTATTTAAATCTTTGAACGGTGTACCGGCCCTTTAATTCAGCACGAGATTGGGGGGGATTGGGGGTTTGAGGGGGTGATTGACTCGAGGCCGAAATTTCTGCGTCGTAAAATGTACTTCTGGTGTGATATTTTATCCGTGTAGAGATTACAATGATAACAAACTGCAGTTTTGTCCTCATTCCACACGAGACATCTTCTTTACACACAGCACCTAATCCATGTGTTCTCCCTGCCCTGTTTTGATTGACAGGATATAATCCGCCCTGATCATCGGATATTTTTAAACTATCGGCCGATGCATCTCTAATTCATAATAATTAGTACTAATATCTTATGAATAAATTTATAGTGTCTACAAAATGAGCGTGTTACTAACGCACTGATTAGTCTTTTTTGACTCTGAGTCAGTAATATAACGCGTCTAAAACAGTTCTTATGTCCTGTTGCGGTCGCCGTGGTGACGTTAACGTCCTTTCCAACATCGACTCGATAGATCCGGTGAAACTCGGCCTGTCTCACTTTCATTTGGTTTAGTGACTTTCATTCTAATAGGATTCAGCTAGTGTGTGTGTGTGTGTGTGTGTGTGTGTGCATGCAAAAGTTTTCCAGTGAGTGCATCATCAGTGTTGCCAGGACGTGATGCAATTAGAACAGGGAAGAGCTCGGAGGTGTGTGTGTGTGTGTGTGTGCGCGCGTGTGTGTGTGTGTGTGTGTGTGTGTGTGTTTACATGCAGAGATGAATCATGAAGAAGGTGGATGAAGTAAAATCTGTGTTATAAGGGTGTATGTGTGTGTGTGTATTAGGAATTAGAGTTATTGTTCTCTTTCTCACACACACACACACACACACACACACACACATACACACACACACACAGACACACACACACACACACACAGGCTTGGCTCCTGGGAGGCGAGGGATGTGACTCACAATGGAGTGCTGACAAACTGGTATTACAGTCTGTTCCAAAATTATTGGCACCCTTCAAAATATCGTATAAAATAAACATTAAATACAATGATTACAAAATGTTCACAGAAGAAACATTAAATCTTTTTTTAAAATGTTTTAAATTAGTAGTAATTTATTTTTTTTTAAATATTTTTTAGTCTTTATTTCATTTCTGTTGAAGTTTTGTGGTGTTGATCTCTTGTACTTTTCCATTGTGTAATGTTACTATGCTGATGTGTGTGTGTGTGTGTGTGTGTGTGTGTGTGTGTGTGTAGGTACGGGAGATCCTCGGCCAGTGCTCGTGCCCCGCCCAGTTCCCCATGACCAAAATCTCGGAGGGAAAGTACAAAGTAGGCGACTCCAGCGCACTCATTTTCATCAGGGTACGACCTTTCTCTCTCACACACACACACACACACACACAGTTACAGTTACTGTTACCACTCTGATGTTGATTATTTTCCTATAACAGGACGTCCCCGGGTGTTTTATTCCTCTTACACCACAGCAACAGCACAAGCAGCTTTACAATTCATCACACAATGACACTTTTTATCCTTTTACGGTTACGGTTGTCGAACTTAGCAGTCGTTCCCTCACCAGCCTCTCTCCATCTCTTTTTTTCCCTCGCAGCTCTGACACCAGAGACTCCTTCCATAAACGTTACACCAACATCAGCGGTTGGTTTACGCGTACCCGCCGTACACGCCCCCCGCGCCCTCCGTTACCACACAAATGATAACCTAGTGTTCAGGTGATATTTATACATTCAATCATGAAGGCGTTATGAAACCGTGTATCCATGGTAAGGTTGTGCAGGCTCATTATTGGATGTAAAAGCAGACGGACGGTTGTTTTCATAGCGCACCATATTGTTTGCAAGCGAGGATGACCTGGGGCTGGCCGATATGACGATATAATATCGATACTGTGATATAATATGCCACGATACTTTTTAAAAATTTCGAGATATCGCAGGGATTGTGATGTCTTTTTGTTTGTTTGTTTGTTTTTAAAATAACAGTTACAATCACAGTGGCAGCTTTTTACAGTCACCTTTTGCAGTGCTAATTCATTTTTGTTGGGTTTTTTTGTGCGATATTAATTAAAAGCACACTCGAAGAAATTTTCATTAAATGTTTATTTTTAAATGAGACGCTGTTTTGCTGGTGGTTTGTCACCAAAACTGTATATCGTAGAAATGTCTCAGAATTGTGTGTGTGTGAAACAGTGATTATGCGCTACCCCATGACAGGAAACACCCCGGCGCTACACTTCACACAGCCGGCAGCTCCATACACACACTCAACAGTGTGTATTAACATCTGTGTGTGTGTGTGTGTGTGTGTGAGGGAAGACAGGAAGGAGAACTCACTTTTTATCCCATAATTATTGATTTCTGCTCCTGTTGCCATGATAACAGGGTTGACATCCCATAATTTCTCACTGCAGGTGGAAGGCATACGGATAATACAGAGACATCGGAGACTTGCACACGTCTCCGCGAACGAGCCGTCGCTATGGAGACGATAACATGTCATAATCAGAACGAGCGCATTAATATAAACCCACGCTTCTGTCAGAGCTGCTGTTCTAGAAAATTACTCAACAGCTTCTGACCAATCAGGATGCAGGACTCAGCAGCGCCGCGAGGATAAAAAGAGTACTTTTAATCCCTCGTTCTGCCGCTGCTGTTTTCTGCATTTCTCCATCCTCCATCAGCGAGGCAGAGGAGAGAGAGAGAGAGAGAGAGAGGGAGAGAGATAGGGAGAGAGACATGGGTGTGAGGTGTTAAAATAGAGAGCGAGAGAGAGAGAGAGAGATAGAACATGCAGTGGACATCAGAAACAGTGTCTGTGTCCTCTTACGCTTAATAATGGTGTGTTGTGATGGAAATGAGGCAGGGGGCTGCCCAAAGAAGAGTGTGTGTGTGTGTGTGTGTGTGTGTGTGTGTGTGTGTGTGTGTGTGTGTGTGTGTGTGCGTGTGTGTCCGTGTGTGTGTGTGTGTGTGTGTGTGCGTGCGTGTGTATAGTTGAACAAGCCATTTTGCAACCATATTCCATCAAACTGAGGCAATGGTGTGTGTACCTGTGTAGGTGTGTGTGTATGTGTGTGTGTGTAAAGGTGTGTTTATTTTTTCCCCAGGTGCTGAGGGCCCACGTGATGGTGCGTGTAGGCGGAGGTTGGGACACGCTTGAGCATTACCTTGACAAACACGACCCCTGCCGCTGCAACGCCTATGGTGAGCTCACTTCCTCTCCAAGTGACCTCACTTCCTATCTCACAATATGCCCAGCATGCTGTCGTTATGTGTGCTCTGATAAAACTTTTAGTATTATACTCCAGTATTTCAGGTTTTGCCTAAAGTGTTTAGGGAGGGTTCCTCATTTACTACTTCCCCCTCTGTGTACACACACACACATACTTACACACACACACACACACACACGCACACACACACACACAGTCCCTATGAAATGAAACTCCCGTGTGAAATCCTCACAGTTTCAGAAATGTCATGCGGCTTTACCTCATTGAGAAGTAGTAATAAAGTAATTAAGTACGACTTGTTATATGACTTCTGATTATTTGATGGCTCATGTGACCCAGATAAGACCTTGCTATGATATATGATACGTAACATGATGTATAGATTTTAGCGTTGCTAACAAACTGCTAACAAAACAGCCGTTATAAAACACCGTTATAAAAAAGGTTAAAAAAATTCTAAAATATTTGCATACAATTAAAGTTTGGGATTGTTACTATGAAAAATAAATATCGTAATATATAACCATAATCTCAATTAGGGAGTTGGATTGAGCGTACAAACTATTGAAAGTTCGAGAATTGTCACTACGTTACTTTTAATTCCTTTAAGAAACAGATGCAGCTATACAGTATAATCGGAGTTCATATCGAACAGGCACGTGTTATTGCATCACAAGATTTAAGAACCAATCACATTTCAGTATGCAAAGAGCACCAGTTTACTGTGGGATATTGTGTTTTTATATCAATACAATGCAACAATGTGTACCGAAGCACGATTCATTGTGTGTGTGTGTGTTTGTGTGTTGTCCACAGCTCACCGCTATCAGCAGGGTAAAGCCAGTGGTCAGGCTCCTCACAGTAAGAACTCGAGCGCTCAGTCGTCCCGGTCGGCCAGCCCCGGGCCGCATTACAAACCCTCTGAGCGGCGCTCCCTGGAGCCTTCGGCGCCCTGCGCTCCCTCCTCTTCCTCATCGTCCTCCCCCAGACTCACAAGGGCCAACCTCAGAGACGCAGAGTCAAACAGGGGCAGGACGAACGGCACGCTGCTGCCCAAACCTCCCCGAGACAGATCAGAGCCTCGGCAGTTCAACCCCATCAGGTGGGAGTTCGCAGGTGGCGCTGGATATAGATGTAAAGTCCCAATAATGATAATACATCATTAAGTTTTAAAGAAATATTAACCTGAACAGACATTTCTGCTCGATTATGAGCTCTAAATAATTATGGCTACCAAATGACTTCAAACCTTATGTAACAAATTACTTACGTATTTATTTATTTATTTGTTTGTTTGTTTTTACATTTCCTGGGTCAACTCAGTAGAACTATTATAGTACAGTGAGAAAACGATGTGAAATTTATACATACACACATACACATACACACACACAGATCACAGCAAGCCGATTTCTCTAATCCCAGATGACATTCCCATGTGGACCATTCTGCTGTGATGCTCCCATAAGGCAGAAGTGTAATATTACACCTCAAAGCTTCCTCTACAGCAGTCTGAGATCATTCCTTCTCTCCTAAACAATGTACCGATCAAACTCTAAACGCGTAGATAACAATAAAAGCACAGTGTTTCTCTTCGAGCACACCACGTGTTGTTTATAACGCTTACAGATTTAGCCTTGACATTTACTGATAAGGATAATGGTGTGTTTTTTAGTCAGACGGTTTGTTTGTCACGTCAGCGTTACGGCATTGTTCCACTGCAAAAGTGGAGAGTTTGTTTTGGGATGAAGCCAGCATGGCCTCAAGAAAGTTAACCCTTTCCTAATCACAGACATTACGAGGCAGATCAGCTAAAAGTTTATCAGGTCTGTCCGAAATGTAAAACGTCGACCCGTGTGGTTTCCTTCCTCTGTTCTGAGCTGTGGTTCTAGATAATATTCCTGAAATTACACTCAATTATTTTCCTCTCATGTAAACACTTCTGTCCTGAAGACTTTCATATAGTGGAAAACTGAAATTTAACTGAATTGATTCCTATCGAATTGTATCAGTGCTGAACCGAATCATATGGAATCGTATCAGTGCTAAACCGAATCATATGGAATCGTATCAGTGCTGAACCGAATCATATGGAATTGTATCAGTGCTGAACCGAATCATATGGAATCGTATCAGTGCTGAACCGAATCATATGGAATCGTAACTGTGCTGAACCGAATCATATGGAATCGTATCAGTGCTGAACCGAATCATATGGAATTGTATCAGTGCTGAACCGAATCATATGGAATCGTATCAGTGCTGAACTGAATCATGTGGAATCGTATCAGTGCTGAACCGAATCATATCGAATCTTTACTTGTTTAATTGTATTGTCTTTGTATCTTACATATCGAGATACAGTGGAAAAGTGTTTGCCCCCTTCCTCATTTCCTGTTCCTTTGCATGTTTGTCACACTTAAGTGTTTCGGAAC
>JAFFST010053948.1:27657-30157 GCA_022414735.1 Noturus placidus
CTCAGCCAGCTCCTCACACACACCAAAGCACTGTCCAGGTAACACCATGTGAAGAGATCTTACAGGGTTCCTACATAAACATTCATCCTTTTTCCCCTCCAAGACAGCTGCAATGCTTCTCAAACCATGCTCTTTTTTTCTATCTGCTACCTTTGGGATATAGAGTGATCCCTATAATCACCAGCAGTCTTCTGGCCCTCAACAGCACAGGTACAGTATGTCTCCAGCACTGGTTTAGCTGCCGGTTTTTAGATTGCAGAGACCAAATTATTGCCGTCAGCCAGCAGAATGCTAAATGACTGTCATGAATATGAGACCTGCTCGTCAAGATGTTCTCATGGTACAAAACTAAGTAGCAAAGTATGAGACAAGGCTATAAAGCCAAAGATAATGGTGGTTTCTATCAGAGAAGGAGAGTAGGAAAGGAATCAAGCTTCGACCTTTTTTATTTCCTTCTCTTTGAGAAGATCTTCAGCCATAGAGAGCATCCCTGTTCCTCCGTATCCTGGTCCACCTCTGGAGTCGCATTCTACCAGTTCTGTACAGCAGAGAGCCTACAGCCACCAGCCATCTCCTCAGACACACCACACCACTGAACAGGTAAGACCCAGTGAAGGAAGTTCCACACATATGTTCTTCCTTCCAGAGATCCCGTATTAAATCTGGATCTTAGGCCTGCAATGCTCCTCAAACCACATTCTTTCTCTTTTTATGATTCTCTGGGATTTGGGTCGGTCCCTGTCTTCACCAGCGCTCTACTGGTCCTCAACACCACAGGTAGGTGTCCTGCTCAGTGTCTGTCTGACAGTACTCAGGCTGTATGACTTGAGTCAGACTTGTCTTTATCACAGGCATTGGTCTCGCTAAAAAATGGTCTCGGCCTTGACCGTGAGGTTCTAAAAAAAAAAAAAACATGTGACTGAATTCTATCCCTAAATGTAATGTCCAGGTTGATTCTGGAGGATTATTTAGGAGCCATTCTCAAGAGAATTATCTCCTTTGGGGTGGTGGATATATTCAGGCTTGATCTTGACCTTGACTCCATTACGACTCGGTCTGGACTAGATTTTGGCGAGCCTTGGTCCTGTCTCATTCATACCAGCAGTGGTTTGGGTTGCATATAATAGAAACACAGCGATACCAGACGAGCTGATCAGGATCTCGTGTCAGACAGATGCATAACAAAGTAAGAGATCAAATGACTACAGAAGGACGGAAGATTCTAACTGAGACTCCTCTTCTTTTTTCTGCTCCAGTCCTTCGCCCATGGAGAACATCCCTGCTCCACCATATCCTGGCCCACCTCTGGACTCTCAGTCCAGCAGTAGCTTCACACACTATCCATCTCCTCAGGCACACCACATCCCACCGGAGGTAAAGCCCAGTGAATGGGGTTTATAAGGTTCACCATGATCTTCTAGTTCCTTCCTGCAGATTTGTGCTGCCAGTCAAGTCAAATGCTTTCTTAACCCCCCCTTCTCTCTCTCTGTGTCTCTCTCTCTCTCTCTCTCTCTCTCTCTCTCTCTCTCTCTCTCTCTCTCTCTCTGGGATGTAGGGTAGTCCATATACTCACCTGCACCCTCCCGGTCTACAACGCCAAAGGTATGTACTCTACGATGCATCTTCCTGACATGGCACATACTTGAAGATTGCTAGCAGAAGAGGTTTAGCTGTTGGAATGTTGTTGTTTTTGTTTAGTTAGCATAGCTTTAGATATTCATACCTGTCAGTAAACAAAATGGTGAGTGATTTTTTTCCAGAGCTGCTTGTCAGGACGTACAGTATCATTTCACAAAGCTAAATAACAAAATATGAGACTGAAGTTACTAAGAAAGGAAGGAAGGAAGGAATGATCTTCTTCTACTGTTCTGCAGTTCTTTGCCCACAGAGAAGATGCCCATTCAAACATATTCTGGCCCAGCACTGGGGTTTGATTCCAAGATTTTAGACCAAAAGGCCTTAAACTACACTCCAGCTCCTCACACACACTACAGAAGCGAAGGGGACTGCAAGGTTCTCACACAACATTCCCATTCCATCCCAGACCTCTGACAATAAAACTAGAGATGTCTGCAATGCTGCTAAACACTCTCTCTCTCTCTCTCTCTGTCTCTCTCTCTCTTCTCTCTCTCTCTCTCTCTCTCTCTGTCTCTATCTCTCTCTCTCTCTCTCTGTCTCTCTGTCTCTCTGTCTCTCTTTTTTGCTCGCTCTCTCTCTCGCTCGCTCTCTCTCTCTCTCTCTCTTTCTCTCTCTCTCTCTCTCTCTCGCTCTCTCTCTCTCCTCTCTCTCTTTCTCTCGCTCTCTCTCTCTCTCTCTCTTTCTCTCTCTCTCTCTCTCGCTCGCTCTCTCTCTCACTCGCTCTTTCTGTCTCTCTTTCTCTCTCTCTCTCTCTGTCTCTCTCTCTTTCTCTCTCTCTCTCTGTCTCTCTCTCTCACTCTCTCGCTCTCTGTCTCTCTCTCTCTCGCTCTCTCTCTCTCTCTCTCTCTCTTTCTCTCTCTCT
>JAFFST010053948.1:32657-38249 GCA_022414735.1 Noturus placidus
TGCTTATCTGTACTCTCTTTTAGCATCATTGTTGCTCCGAGAACAGGACCGCTGAATACTTCAAGCAAACTACGGAGTACAGGAAAGTCAGGTACGTGTGTGTGTGTGTGTGTGTGTGTGTTTTAACTATTTTACACTTTCCCAAATTGAAGCAGAAGACAGCAGGTGTGACTGTTGGTAAATAAAGTCAGAACTTTGTTTAATTTGTTTAATATTCAGCTCCTTTCCATGCAGCCCACTTGCTCTCGCATCGAGTTAGTTAAGTGTGTGTCACTCAGTTTGGGTTTTATTGTATTTTATATAATTACGATGTCTGGTTTTGGGTTCGCCGAGGATCGAATTACGGGTAGAAATGACACTGTGTAAAGAATATGTTGATATAAAGTGTATAATCGTTACGAATAAAGCTACGCAGTAAATCCTTTGTGGTTCGTCGGTGCCTCTGCTAATGTACATCGAGTGAAATCCAGCTCGACCGGTTGCGTCACGGCTCTGCGCTCGCCATCCCTGACGCGTTTTTCTGCTACGCACCGTCGCAAATGGGTTTTATGGGGATGACGAACTGACGTGCGGTGGTCACAAACCGGCCGAGTTCTTCGTTTAGGGCCATCCGATAATCATCACTGTAATCAATAGCATGGGGGCGGAGTCATCAGAGGAATATCCGTGAGCAGAAATGAGAATACACGCACGGGGTGAAAACCCGGAGTTAAGTAGGAACGGGGAATGTGTACAGTGAACGAGACGAGGACAGAGGAGGGTGTACACTCCGAGACAAAACTACTCGGGAATTGTTCATTCATACTACTGAGCAGTTGAGGGTTAAGGGCCTTGCTCAAGGGCCCAACAGTGGTAGTTGGCAGTGCTGGGGCTTAAACCTCTGACCTTCTGCTCTGATAGAACCGGAACTGATAGCCTCATCTTCATCCTCTACTTTTTTGTTTCCTCCTCCAGTGTAGACAACATATCTCCATATCCACCGTATCCCAGCTCCGGTCTGAACCTGCAGCCACCCAACCCTGTGCAGCAAATCATAGCAGGTCTGTGCACCAAACCCCAGCATCAACTCATCACGGGACTCGCTGTTATAGGAAATAATCCAAGACCGGGCGGTTTCCACTAGGATCATTTTCATATATATATACATATATATATATATATATATATATATATATATATATATATATAACAGCATGCCTTTTAGTCTTTTATTCCTTCTTATACAATTGCAATGTTTTATATATTTATTAAAAGATTGTACTTTTTAACTGTTTATAGTTCCATTTAATAACACTCGCAAGAATAAATAAAAATGTGTTCTTGTTCTCGCTTATGTTATAGCAGCTACAAACAGTCGTTTACTCACCTGAAGATGTCGTAAAGCTTCGAGTTACAGCTTTACCTCCAACTGCTACAAAGCGCTGACACTGGAGACTCCTTCCGTAAACGTTTTAGAAACACGTCCTCGCGGACGACATCAATACATCGGCGTTTACTCAAGGTTTTTTTTTAACCCATTTATGTAAAGCGTGCGCCGTACACGTCACTGTTACTATGGAAACGACGACGTATTAGAGCGATCAATGTAAACGTGCGATGTGTCAGTGCTGCAGTTCGGACCAATCAGAATTAAGCAGCGCTGTGGGATCGATGCACGTTAATGGTGGAAATGAAGTCAAGTGAGTAACGGTGATGTCGTTTTGTTGTTTGTTTTTTATGCTTCTTTACAGATACACCTGCACCCATGTATACACCTGGATACTCTTATTATGCCACTCAGGCGACTCAGCCGGGGGTCCAAGTGGTCCACAGCGGCAGGACTCAGATGGTAATCCAGCCCCAGAGGCAGACAGTGATGGTCGGCGGGGCAACACACACCATAATCCAGCCTTCCGCTCCACCTCCGATGGTGATCCAGCCGGCAAATCCGACGGTTAGAGTCATCCAGCCGCAGGTTCTGCCTACAGTAATCCAGCAGCCTGCAGCCAACACCGTGGGTGAGTTGTAGGATCGGCTTAACACGCACGTGAATCACCCGTGAAGTTGTAATCAACACCATTTGCCTCAACTCATATGGCTTTCCTCTGATTTACAGTTTATCGCCAGTATTACTGAAGTAAGTCATGCTCCGTGCGAGTGAACCGTTCCAGGACAACATGGACGACGCTCCTGTGAAGACTCCAGCGGGATTTTACGTCATGTCAAAAATTCTTCCCGTATTCATAATCAAGTTGTTAATCAGATCATAAAATAAGCGCAGAGTTACGCTCGAACATCAGCTCCTCTAGTTCACTCAAACTACTCGTCCATCCTTGCGATTCTTTTCTCTTTTGTGTATCCGTGGTGATTAGATCTAGTATGCTAAATCCTTATGTTATTGGTGTATTACCACCAAACCTACGTAAACTACAGCGCATTACGAGTCAGGTGTGTCTAAATGAGGTACTCATGTAATAAAGGAATAAAGTCATATGTTTTGATGAATAAGGGATAGCTTATATTAGATTAGAGATTAGATTCAAATCATTGCGATGTGATTCATGCTTTCTAGCTAAGGTTCTGATGTCGAGGCTCTCCTCAAGGTGTTAGCAAAACAAGACTTTTGGGGTTTTTTTTCTTTAATGGGACGTCCGCCTCACACCTCCAGGGTCCGGGGTTCGAGTCCCACCAGGGCCATGTGTGTGTGCGGAGTTTGCATGTTCTCTCCGTGTGTCGGGGGTTTCCTCCGGGTACTCCGGTTTCCTCCCCCAGTCCAAACACATGCATGGTAGGCTGATGGGCGTGTCTAAAGTTTCCATAGTGTATGAATGTGTGTGTGAGTGTGTATGTGATTGTACCCTGTGATGGACTGGCACCCTGTCCAGGGTGTACCCCGCCTTGTGCCCGATGCTCCCTGGGATAGGCTCCAGGTTCCCCGTGACCCTGAAAAGGAGTAAGCGGGTGAAGATGGATGGATGGATGGATGGTATAAAAAGCTCCAGACTGAGAACATGCACACCCATGATTGTTAGAGGGTTTTTTTTTTTGTGGGGGGGGGCACATCTATTTTGATGATGTTCATTTAACCATCAATATAATATCACTATAAAATCTGATTAAATCACACTTTCTCTTATATAATCACAAGCCTGTGAACTTACTGACTACAGCCGATCACAAACACTCATAAACCACTTTGTAAATGTCACTCGGGGCTTACAAAAGTGTTTATAAAGTCTCCCATATGTGCTAGAATGCATTCTGTTAGCACTACGCATTATAAATACAGCTATAAACTCTATTTCCTTTTAAATAATCATAACGATGTGTAGAACACCTTACGAATGTATTGTAAACATGTCATACAGGTACATACATGTGGGTCATTACACATTTGGCCTTTGTAGAAAGCGTTACTCTGTATATATATCCGTACGCTAGTCAAACGTTTGGACACGTGAGATTGAATATACGTATAAATGTGTGATTTTCTGTCCATTGTCTTAACCCTTGTGTTTTATTTAGACGGCGTTCCCTCGTTGTTTGGTGTTCGCGGAGACCTCAGTAGCTTGTGTCTGACATAATAATAAACATTCTATTGAATCATGAATCTAAGTATCCGGGAATTATTTCTTGCATGCCAGAGAACTCTGCATCAGAGTCCAAAAGAGCGAGATTAGCAATATTAGCCCTTGGTCTCTGGGTAGGAGGGGCATACTTTCTCTCCCTTGTCAATCACAGTGGCACGAGCCAGTCGTTACGGGTCTGTGGGTTCATGTATGAACAAGAGGGCAGATAGTGCTTTCTTCTGAGTGTGTCCAGCATAAGCAGTGCTTGGAAAAGATGCGGTTGTCTGGCTTCACAGCCAGTCCCACAGTCCCACAGTGTTCTGATTGGCCAAGATACATTAAGAGCCAGGGGGGTGTAAACTTTTGAACATGATTATCTTATTATTATTTTTTTCCATTTAGTACTGCCCTTCAGAAGCTACATGAGTTGTTCACATGTATCCCAGGAGACAAAACAAGAGCAATTCCCACAGAACATCGTGTTCAAAAGTTTACACCCCCCTGGCTCTTAACGTATCGGGTTGCCTTCTCGAGCATCCGTGAATGTTTGAACTTTCTGTAATGGTCGTGTCCCTCAGTGTGAAAAGAGTGTAGCTTTAGATTTGAACCTAAAACTTAGTTTAGCTACTGCTAGCATACATCAAACGACTTTTTTAAAAAGTTTTATAAATATATATTTACATTTATTCATTTAGCAGACGCTTTTATCCAAAGCGACTTACAAATGAGACACACTCACACACCAATGGTAGCAGAGCTGCATGCAAGGTGCTAGCTTACCATCGGGGGCAACTTAGGGTTCAGTGTCTTGCCCAAGGACACTTCGGCATGGGATCACCCGGGCCGGGATTCCAACCACCAACCCTACGATTAGTGGATTAGTGGACGACCCGCTCTACCGACTGAGACACAGCCGCCCACATATATATGTGCAGTGTGTTCAGATACAAATGAGGTATCCCGGTTTCTTAATAGATTGTGTGTGATCAGAGTTTGGCATTACGGCTTGTTGTAATAAGCACAATAAATCATTCATGAATAGAATTAGACCATGCCTTTGTTTGTGTTTGTGTGAGAGAGTGCGTATCATGTCGACTATGCAACGTGAAAATCCGGTCTGAATATGAAATTAAGGCGTCGTTGCTTTTGTCGTGTCAGGATCGTGTGAATAAACATCACATTACAATAAGCTTTAAGGGAACGTGTGTTTAACAGGCACACAATGAAATACTTAAAAGAAAAAAGAAAAGAAATTGTTAATTCTTACTAATTGGTTAAATGAAATTAAGCATAATTAAAAACCCATGCAATAGAAGAAAAGAGACTTTTAACATTATTTGTCATAATAAAAGTGGAAAAATGACAGTAAAACATTATTAATAGTTTATATGGTAATACTTTGTTTTATTTCTGATGTGGACTAGACGTTAAGAAATAAACAAAGTTAGCTTTTTGAGGTAGCTTTAATTGTGCATTGCCGGCGTGATTAGGTCGTTTCCTAGAAGAAGGAATTACTTCTTGCCAAACATTGTACATGCAAAAAGAGACAGAGAAAGAGAGAGAAAACAGAGTGAGCTCTAGGGCAGGAATGTAAACCTGCAGGTTGTGAACACCAAAATTTGAACGATGTGGCTCTGCAGGCTCGATTTACAATCAAAGACACATCAAGAAACTTTTAGCAAAAAAAAACAACAAAACAACAACCTCGAACCTGCTCAGGTCACAAACATGTCCTGTGTGTGAGTCACGAGATAATGCACCCTAGATAATGAAAACAGATAAGATGAGTTTTATATCAGAATATATATAACATGAGTTATATATTAGTGTGTATATATATACATTATACACTATATACAGTGAGGGAAGAAGTATTTGATCCCTTGCTGATTTTGTACATTTGCCCACTGACAAAGAAATGATTAAAATTATCAAAAAAAACAATTAATCAATTTGTGTAGCGCTTTTTACAATGGTACATTGTCTCAAAGCAGCTTTACAGAAATATCATTTTTTTTACATTTACAAGCGACTTACAAATGAG